>JARHVA010000597.1:4297500-4310000 GCA_037957365.1 Torreya grandis | reverse complement strand
TAGTTTTTGCAAAGTCAACTATATGGGTTACATCAAAAAATTTATTGACAGTGACTTATAGATTATTGTATCTCCTATTAGGCCTATTCATTGGAAAGGTCACCACATCATCAATAATTTTATATTTGATCTATCTTTGGGGACATCGTGGTCACATAAAATAATTGGTTTGTCTTCCTATGTGGAGAATTAATGGTTTGCTTTCATGGGATTCTTTCACCTCATATACAAATGGATTTTTAAATGTTTTTTTATCCATGGAAGATATATAATACTAATCTGTATGGTGGGGTGAAGGAAGTTGTATATTTCTTGGATTCCATGTGATGTTTTTCCTTCCTTCTTTTCTCTTTTTTTGGTTGTGAGTTTTTCCCTATGGGTTTTTATCCCTTTCTTCACTTTTATGACAGATTGATTTCATGGATATATCATACATGAGTACCTAACTAGACCTTATTGTTAGGACTCATATTATTGATATGCCACTTTATTTTTTTCCCTAGATTAATTTGAGCAGGGGTTTTTAGAGTAGGTTATTTACCTTATCTCATGTTCACCTAGGTACTTTATGTTATTATTTATAGACACTTATGTGTGGATATTTCATTTATCTTATTTTATATATTATGAGATATTACATATTTATCTTATTAATATTATGGGTATAATTTATAGTTGTTTCTATGATTTAGGCATAGTTATCTATTAGTCCCCAAGTTTGATCTCTAACTTGATCTAATATTTATATTTTATCACTTATCTTGATCTCCTATTTATGATTGCTCACTTAGCTTTATCTCTGAGTTAGGATTGATTTTCCTAGCCTATATATGAAAGGCTCATTTGTTGTATTAGATAATGAATGATATAGGATAAACATATCAACTACCTCAAGGAGAGTGGAATAACCAAACCATTTACAATGATTTGAAGATATATTTCTATATCAAAATATCCTTTCCCATGAAAGGAATGAAAAAATAATCATTCCAAGCTATAATATCTTAAGTGTTAGTATAACATCACATTCATAACAACAAGAATATGAAATGATAATATTATATATTTATTACAAAAAATAGTATATATATATACTATTTTTTGTAATAAATATATAATATTATCATTTCATATTCTTGTTGTTATGAATGTGATGTTATACTAACACTTAAGATATTATAGCTTGGAATGATTATTTTTTCATTCCTTTCATGGGGAAAGGATATTTTGATATAGAAATATATCTTCAAATCATTGTAAATGGTTTGGTTATTCCACTCTCCTTGAGGTAGTTGATTTGTTTATCCTATATCATTCAATAGTTTGTTGGTTAATTTCCCATGGTCATATTTCTCACTTTTGAACCAAACTATGTTTATAATTGGTCTTTTAAACTAGTTTATTGCTAAAACAATGAAGGAATACTAATAAGTTCAAGGAGAATTCTATAAAATTTTGTGTAATGTTTAGGAACATGTCCTTGTGTGTTTGTTTTTTACTTATTTATTTCTTACTTAGAAAAGTAGTAAGTGCATTTTTAGCTTTAATCAATTGTTGTAGAGTTTCACAATTCTTATCAAGAGTTTATTTAACTGTGAAATATTAGTTATTATAATATTCCTAGGGAATTAATATATGATATTTATTTAATAAATTTGATTATGTGGTCTCCACTTTATGTCATGGACTATATCTTTATTAAGTTATTTTATGCAAAGTCCAAACTTCTAAAGGCCATACCGATTGACCCATAACTTTGTTTCATATCTGGTTTGGCCCAAAATGATGGTCTTATAAATTAACTTCATGAAAAAAGTTAGATACATTTTTATAAAATTTTAGAGGCCATAAAATTCCTTCTAAGGGTCCAAACATATATTTTACTATTTTTTAGGACATTTCTATTTTTATGAAATATCATATTCTTGTAATCGCATTTGAACTAGAGTTTGATTTCATCTACTAGGTTGATTTCACATTTTATAATATATGTGTATATTTTTATTCCAGACTGATCTTGGATGAAAAAATACTAAATTTATTAGTTAAAAATTTATTAGAATAAAAGTTAATAAAATTTTAAATTTTCTAAAAATTGTATGCATAAGTTAGCTTTAGGTGATTTAGGTATTCTTTTTATTTTTTTTATTTATTTTTATTATGTATGTAAACTCAAATTTTGTGTCAAAAAATTATTTAAAATACTCTTATGTAAAAAATTTATTAATTCAATGATAACCAATAGAGAAGATTATTTTCATGCAAATTTTATGTTTATGGTTATTTATATTTTTAGCTAGCTAATCTATGTTTTCATCATATGGTATCATATAAAGTTTGAATATTGGAGATTTAATTTATTGGTATAGTTTAAGTATGAGGAGGAATTTATTAGATGAATAAGACTATGCAAGAGTTTTAGTTGCAAGGGGAATAATAAACTATAATTGTCACAAATAAAAGATAATGGAAAGTGGAAGATGAAATAGAGGAAGAAATAGATTGTGGAGATGAAATTAAGATAGAAGGGGAATAATAAAAATAACTATAAATGTAAAAGACCATGGTTAATAATATATATGGAAGGAATGAATGAATGAAATTTGACTCTCTAGATCATGGAGGGGATTTAATCCTAGAGGAGTTGATAGATTTGATGAATAACATCGAGAAGTTTTTGGAATGGAAAAATGTGATAAAAAATAATAAATTAAATCTCACATGTACAAAATTAAAGGTTCATGAAATTTTTTTTAGGATAACCTATAAAAAAAAAAGAGATAGAGATAAGTTAAAAAGAATATCAACATGCAGAACAAGATGAAGAAGATGCTGATGGAAAATTTTCATCTTGTGGATTATGCATAAACCCTATATAGAATATTATATAACTTAAGGTAAAAGGATAATAGTATATAATAAAATATGAAATATTTTTATAATATTTCTATAGGAGTGAATAATGATAAATATAATAATAAATGGATGCAAAGTATGTAAATGGTTTGAAGTTTTTTATCCAAGATGAGTTGAGCATGCATATAAAACTTTTCATGGAGGAATATTATCAATTAAATTTCAAGGAAGAATAAAAATAAAATAGATATACTTTAAAAATATCAAATTAGATGGTAATAAGATAATCCCCTCTAGTAACGGGGTGAGGTGGGTTCAATACTACTAGAGGTGAGTTTAATTACACTAGAGGAGAATCATCACATGGTGAATAAAAGAAAGAAGATAATATAAAAGTTTTTCAATACCATTAAAAAATAAGAGGATTAAAGAGATGATGAGGCTATGGTGGTGCTAGAGGGTTGTTTCCAAATAAGTTCAAATCATATGTTTTTTTATATATTTGGATAAGTACATTGGGAATTTGAGTGTCCACACTATCATGAACATAAAATGAGTAAAGAGGATTATCCAAAAGTTAATTTAGTTGAATATGAGATAGATGAATAAACTATAGAGGTTAGAGCATTAGATATTAGAGAAAATATCTTCATGAGAAGAAACATTATTTATATAATGAAAAATAAGTGTAGTATAAGGAAGGTGGTAATGTATGGATACAATCAAATATTTTAGGAACAAGGTGTACTATAGGAGGTAAAATATGTAAATTAATTATAAATGGTGGTAGTTTGAAAATATGATTTATCAAGACATGATTGAGAAACTCAATTTGCAATATGAAAAAATTCATACAAATGAAAATTTATAACTATTATAATGTCTATAATGAATTATCTTTGTTAAAATCACCCTTATATTGTGAAGTTTTGATATTAAACATTAAACTCATTTTCTATAAATAAAAATAGTGTATCTAGTGCTATCCCAATTGGCTTCCATTGTGATCACTAGTAATATTATTATATATTCCCCATTCTTATTTTGTATTCCCATGAATAAATATCAATTTAAACTCTATGAAAACTTGAACTATTACAATTAGTCTACCGTAGAAGCAAAATTAGCACCACTATAAATTTTTTAACAAACATATGAGTTTACTATTTTCCTAAGTGTGCACAATTAATCTAGAAAGGATATGCTTTATATAAAAATATAATTTAACATAAAATATGTATTTAAACATTTATTAAGTCTTAGACATGGGTATCTACACCCATATTATAAACATTGAGACATAATAATGGTTCATACATGCCTGGAATTCATTTGCATCCATGACAAGTTTAATATAAGGAAATTGGAAAAATAATACACTCCTAATCACATGTAGACTCATTGTCTATAACTATATGATAATATAAAAAAGTTACACCATTCCGCTTTAAGTGTGACACATAATAATATATCCATAAATATTTACATCTCTTCTTATAGATTTGACACAGTACATTCATTTCATAGAATTTCAATCAACATAAAATTGCTACATTTTTGGGGGTTTGGAGCATTGGTTGAGTGCAATCACTGAGAAGATAAAAACTAAATAAAATCACAAAACTTAATTTATAAGTAATGAGAAAATCATCTAAGAATATGATCTATGCTTTTAAACTAATTTCTCATTATGGTACTCATATCAGTTTGTACTCACTTGTATAATATTATACACCAAATTTACAGGATATGATAGGTGTTTCCCATATTAATTAACAAGTGTCTTGAATTCATGTTGTACACTATGTGTAGTCTAAACCATATTTCACCATTCTGTGCCTTGTACGCAACCACTACATAACATTAAGATTGGAGTATTTATTTAGTACCATCAACTAAATTTTGAAGCTAAAATAAATTCAAATAATTTTCTTCTAACTAAGGAAAAAATGACCCAATTACAAGAGCGGTTCCTTTATATTATATTATATTTGCATTACTATTGTCATTTTATTATTAGAAGAAAATCAATTTGTTTAACATTTATATGATATGATAAGCACTACCCATATTAGCAAACAAGTGTAAGAAAACCAAACAAATTTATGTAACTCGATAGTATTTCATGACTCCATTCCTTGAATGGAACCTCTATATAAAAATGAGCATAAAAAAAGATAGCATCCACACATTCCATGAAACATAGAAAAATATCTTTGTAATCCAATAAAATGTGATGTATTACACTATTGTAGGTTTATGTGAGCCACATAAATAACTTATTTGAAACAGGAAACATCATCATCATCATCATCATCATCATATTTTATTGAGTAGTGTTTCATTTTATTGAAAACCCTTTACATAGTTCATCGCATCAAGGATAATTATATGTTAATATTCACACTAACCTTCTTCTCTTCATTACAATAAACTAGCGACTCTCATACATGGTCAACTTGATTGGAACATCTCAAATTGATGATAAATATTAATAAATTATTTTAAGTATCACATAATTTCACAAACTATAACTTACCCCATATAGTTATGGATCACTGAAGTAATTTTCACTACACGCGAAACCTCAACCACACCTTTTCATTCTTGTATATAAACAATATGGATATCACACAAAATTTCAAGTTTCATAATATTAAGTATCAATTCAAAAGTTCATGCTCATGTTACAATACATGTCAGCATACTTCCCACATAGGAGGAAAACTTAATAAATGTACAATAAGTCCAACCATCACTTAGGAATGAGATGAATCATTCATGAAGTCAATTAGTTTTGTAATTATCCTATATTGGAAGTACTTACTTATAATGTGTTATACTAACATGTATTATAAACTAATAGTAAGGGAGAGAATTGAGAAATAAAGAACATTCATGGACATCTCTCTCACATGCACATATGTCCTGACTAGTTGACATCAATTGATCATTGTAAGCAAATACCCTACAATATGAAAATCATATAAAAAATATTACCTCAATTTTTATCACACAAATAGTCATTTTAAGCATTTTATATTCATTAAAAGATTATGAAAACAAGTTAAAAAGTGTCTCCAAATTATTTGTCATGGAAATCCTAATTCATAGCCATACTATGTACTCTTCACATGCATAACTATATTATATTATCTCCATTGAGTATAAATAATAGTATGTTTCCTATATATTTACATTCAGATGTTTAATTATTATTCCTCATATTTTTTGATGCTATTTTTTTTAAAGGAATAAAATTATCTACTTTGAATAGGTGTAGAATGTAAATCGTATACATCTTGGGAACTACACGAATATATATCTATCATTCATATGAACTAATTAATAACGATAATTACTTAGGAAATTAATATTTAATTAGAGAATTCATTGAATCAAACAAATTTATGTTTATATACACATGTTCATAGTTATATACACAAAAAATACATTGTTTTTCATGTTATTATATCTTCTAAAAAAAAGTATTATTTTTTCTATATTGTTAACATTTAGGGGCCTATAAAAATAGAATCTGATAATTAATTAATTTAATAAAATCCACATAATATTTGTTGGTTTTTTTAATTTCATAGATGTTGTTGTTGATTTAGGTAACAAAGAAGAATTGTGGTTTGTATGTGATTGGAGAGAGCTATTGGGAAACTGAGCAAGGTTTTTATAGCTTAGGATTAGGGTAACAAAAATATATAATTGACCATGTATTTAACTATGTTAAAATTAGGATACTAATTTTATATGTTGACATTATAAATGTATGCTCCAAACTTATCAATATTTCATTAATTTTTTCAAGTTATCTTCTTGACATTTATAAATGCTCATTCCCATTGTCACCTTCTCACAATTGCCACATATTATGAAATAAAAAAATTGTAAAAAACTTTTGAATTTGGAATTAATTAATTAATTATGATTAATATTTCATCATGTTATTTATCTTTATTAATTTTAATTTAATGAAGTGTTTAGATTTAAATTTAATTAAAATATGATATAACCATATTAAAGATACATACCCATGATCATATTGTCAAAAGAAATTATTTTTCACTTGTTCAATTTAATGGTCATCTCTTCTAGTCTCAAAGTCCTTCTCTATATATCTTCTCTTCCTTGTCCTCATGTTATGAATTATAAAAATGTTTTCACAATTTTTCCTTGGGAAACATTGTAATAAATATAATATACCTCTTATTTATAAAACAATCAAGAGAATAAATGTCTCATATTTCATGTTGGAAAAAACAAAGCTATTTATTATATGTAGTAAGGTCCACCTATCATCTCATCCCTTAATTTATATTTTAAATTAATTATGGTTGAATATTTGTTCATAGGCATAACAATTACAATGTGTTTAGTCTTGTCAATAAATGTCTTATACTGAATTACATAGAATTAAACTAATTAAATCTATTTTATAGACATGTAACTAATATATGGTATATATATTAACCAAAATACATGATGGAGTTTCCCAACATTCATAATGTTTATTCATAACCAATAAATTCATCATAGCCATTATCTTAGCCAGACCGTGTGGTTCAGTTACATAGAATTGGTAATAAATATTTGTAATTATGCATAATATTAATGTTTTAGTATATGTTCAAGGAAAATTGCATTTATAATATTATTAAATTATAAATATGGAACACACTAACTAAAATGTTGACAATGGTTGTCTAAATGGGTGGTTTATAAGTCAATGGTATTATAAAAAAGAGTCTTGATCCGTTATTCACACATGTTTTTTAAATTAATGATGGATCATATGTGGTGATTTGAATTGCATCATCACTTATGATTTGAATTTTCATATTTAAGTAACTATATATAATATCTAATATAATTAGCAATAAAAATATTGAGTTACATGAAATAATTTACATGCACACATGTCATTTTGTCAAATTTTAAATTGACAATAATATAATTCTTGATAAAAAAAAAAATAAATGTATGTTTTTTAATTATTTTTAAAATATATATTTATAAAAAATATATTTATCCTAATTATTATTTAATCATGTAAAATTTAGATCCATTATTTTCATATAAAATGTCACTTTAGTGAAATGAGTGTCACTTAAAACTACCCATCTCTAGCTTGGCACTATACCTATTTTAGGGACTCTCTAAACCTTTATCAAAAATTTATATGGGTATTAAACATACTTATACATCCAAAAATTAGTCCTAAACCCTCCCCTAGGCATCCATGTGCTTACTACCCTAGGTTCTACCACCTAGACACAGCGCTGGTACTTGTGACACTAATGCACTATGCTAGTGACCAAGGAACCATAGAAGTGTCCCTTAGCTCATTTCCACCTAAAAATATATATTTTAAATTACTAAGACACGTAGGGTCAGCCTAGACCTATCTCACACTTCACATAAAGACCAAATCAGTATAAATACATGAATTTTAGCATTTTTCCCACTAGATGCAATTTAGATACAAAGACACATAAATAAGTTGAAAAGAAGTTGTTCAGGATCAAGTTCATTGATCCATATTATACCCTACTTATACATAAAATCATTTAAATCCATCCTAATCTTAAAATACATATATTTCTAGCCTCAAGCCTCATTTAGAGCACTCAAGTTAGCACTCATCCAAACATCACTTTTGATTATACTAGAACATAGATTTGGAGAAATAAAATGGGACTCTCAAGGTATTTATTTATATTTGACTTTAAACATAATGGGATGTTCAGGACATCTATCCTATCTAACTAACATCACACTTTTACTACTTATGCTCCTCAAATATTGTAACAACAATGAGGTATAGGGTTTGCATATTAAAAAAATCCAATATTAGGTCACAGATAGTGAAGTAGATTTTTTTCACATAATAAATGCATATCAAACTTAGAAAATTCTATTATCAAAATTTCATACTAGTCCCTACACAAGGACACTAGCATTGAATGAAGGACACTAGCATAGTGCACTAAAATCCATGTAACCACACTACTATCCAAGGGTTATTTTAACACATGGATCCTTTTTATGACACCCTAACTAAATTATGTGCCAATTTCTAGTCTGTAGATCATTCATCTTAGTTAGTTTCTATATAAGTGCTTATTTGTGTCATTTATTACTATTTTTTTAATGGTAAATTAGGTTAATTCTTATGCAAATCAATAGCTATATTTATTACATATTTATACACTTATTTATTGTAGTCAAACCTTTAAATAAATTAGGATTTACATACAGTAAGTCCTAGAAATTTCAAACATTTTATGAAATTGACTTATGTCAAACATATTGCTTTAAACCTTAGTGTACCATTAGGGTTTTCCTTCTCATTTAAAAAATAAAACTAGTAGAAAAGACATGGTCATTCACAAGATTAATTTATAAGGATACAAAATTTGAATGGGATATCACATGTTAAGAAAGATTTGATGCACTCAAATAATACTTGTTGAACCCACCTATACTGGTAACACCAACACCTAATAGGCCACTTATCCTTTACCTCTCAATGAAAGATCACACACTTGGTGCACTCTTTGAATAATAAGATGATAAAAATAAGGATTGATCTATTTAATACATCAATCATAAACATGTTGATTATGAATCAAATTATCTGGTAATAGAAAAAATATGTTTGGCATTCATATTTTCTACTCAAAAGCTCTGAGACTATATGATTAGCAATGAGAAATAAGTTATTAAAATATTATATCATTTAAAGTTTCTTATGTAAAATATGCATATATTAGATTTAACCTCAAAATGGGTCACGTTACTCACAAAATTTAACCTAAACATTATATTAAAAAAATCAATAAAATGATAGATAATCACAAATCAATTGGTAACAATAGGATGATTATATATAAATCCTAATAATTTTTTTTTTTTGATGACTTCATAGGTTACAATACCGAATATGACATGTGGACAATTTTATTTAACAGTTCTAGATATTTATCATGTTTTGGTGTAAGAAATGTTTTCATCCTCCTAAATGGTCACACATTACCACTTTCTTACTTACCAAGTTTTTCATGTACAAATAATATCATAGAATATGAGTCTCTTATCCTTGACCTTCAAGAAACTTTGACTCTTCAAATAAAATTTATTAAGGAATATGAGGATTCTAAATTGTTTTTAAATCAGGTTATGAATGTCTAGCAAACCAAGGAAGAAAATATCATTCCTTACAAAAATATTATTTGATTTATACAGGCTCAGTTTTAATTCTTATTTATTGAAAACACTCCTCATAAAGACAATCGTTATGTCAATGCAATGGCTAGTTACCATAATTAATCCCCTTTTAAATTAATGATGACCAAGTTATTTTCACTATTAAATTATTACATTCACCATCAGTACCCCATGCCAACCACATAGCTCTAAAAAATTTAGACACCATGCATAGCACAATAAAATCTAAATTGTTTTTAGATATATAGAATTTTCCACATAAATATATTAAAAAAATGTGTGTGTGTATGCACATGTGCATGTATGCATGCTTGTGCGTGTGTGTGTGTGTGTGTGTGTGTGTGTGTGTGTGTGTGTGTGTGTGTGTGTGTGTGTGTGTGTGTGTGTGTGTGTGTGTGTGTGTGTGTGTGTGTGTGTGTGTGTGTGTGTGTGTGTGTGTGTGTGTGTGTGTGTGTGTGTGTGTGTGCGCGCGTGCGCGCATGCGTGTGTGCGTATGCGTGCATGCATGTGTGTGTGCACATGCACGTGTGTGTGTGTGTTTCATTAGGAATGATAAGCATGAGAAATTACCTACATTGTGTTATTGTGAATAAGGACTTATTGAAATGATCTTTTGAGGGATGCTTACTATGATGTCTGATAATTGAGGAGCATAAGTTATCCATTATCCAATTATCCTATAGTTAGTGTGGTGGATAATTAAGTGGTATAAAAATGTCATACAAATTACTTCAATGGGGATATTATTGGCCAACTATAGAAAAATAATGTCAATAATTTGATAAATTATGTGACAAATGTCAATGACATGTCAAATTATACCATTTACCTTCAAAATAATAACTAACCATTGTATGCCCATGATCATTTATTCTATATGGCTTTTATTTAATAGGTAAGATAAGTATAGAATTTTTAAGAGGTCAAAAATTCATTATTACAACTATAGAGTACTTTTAAAAGAGGGTGGGGGCCATTCTATTACAAAAGGAAAAGACAAATGCCATTTTATCATGACTAAAATTACTTTTTTATTTCAACCTTCTAAAACCCATCATTACAGATAATGGAATATCTTTTAAAACTAATAGTGAATAAATTTTATACTAAATAAATGATCTAACACATATTGTCTACAATATCCATGTTCATAATAGATAATTCAAAGTTAAATATCTCATCCTGAAAGAAATCTAAGAAATTTCAATGCCAAATAAGAGATAAAAGGAAAGTTCAAAGAAAATTAGCTTGGCCCCTAATCAGTAATCAAAAATCATTGTCCCAAAATATACCATATAGCTTCACATGATGTTAAGGTAATCAATAACCCATGAAACATCATGCATCTATGAAAATTATACACATAAACAATTCACATTTAACTTGTATATAGTTTCATTTTAATTGATTTTTTGTACATAGAATATAATCATAAAATAGAAATACAATATAATATGTTTAAAACAAAATAAAAATATATATATATATTAAAAACACAAAATTTATAGTGTTTGCATATCCATATTCACATTATTTATATACTTTACAGGTACTAAATATGATATCTATTATTACGACTCCACCTGTTGATACTCTAAATGACTATTTAAATATTACAACCATATGTATAGCTAAATTTTGCATTACTTTTATCTAGTTAGTACATTGATAACAGATTTTGAAATGATACCATTTCAACTATAGGTTGGTGGACATCTTATTTTTTAATTTATTTCATTAGATGATATATGAAATTGTTGATGTAATTAATGTTTTATTATAGTTTTATATTGTATTATTTATTCATCATTCAGGTGAGATTGATATTATATTTGCTGGTTACAAGTGTTGAATATGAGCTAGAATTTATGATGATATCAACACCTCGGTAGACAAAGTGATTTTTAAGTAGTCAAATGAGCTATGATAAGTATATATCTACTTCAGTTTTAGTTTTACACCATTGGATAGTTATGTCATTTTTCATTTGTGTAGTCACATCTTATTCTTTCGTGCCTTACTTATATTTTTGGTTGCTTTACTATGTGTTAGTATCAATGTTGGTTGGTTCTATTTTACATATTCAACCTCCTCACTTCCATCACCCTTTATCTTTCAATTACGAACTCAACACCCATGGACTATCTAGATCAATACATTACATGGTGACTAGGACATATGGGTGAGCTCATTTAGACCTGCTCCCCATGACCCCCATATGGACTCTTATGTTGATCACTTGATTTGATTATGGATTGAAACTTATGTTATTTGAGTTTGTATTATTGATTATTTTTTTATTTTTTGGATCTAGGGATTAGTGACCACTTCATTAATGTCTTTGGCATATTTGGTGTATTAGGGAAGTGGCTAGTGGCTAGACAAGGGATTCTCTCTTCTGCATT
>JARHVA010000597.1:4247500-4292500 GCA_037957365.1 Torreya grandis | reverse complement strand
TTGTAGACATTATTATGGAATTATATTAGATTTTAGTTATTTAGTGAATGGCTGGAAATTCTTATTTTAGTTTGATACTTGTGGATAGAATGAATGATGCATACTCATCTTATATGGGAAGTCTTATTTTCATATTTACATATGCTATAATTCATATCACCCATATGTAGGAAGTGGTCATTTTCTATTCATATTCACATATGTTGTAATTCATATCACCCATATACGTATGTCCATTTATTATGATTGATGTTACCTTTAAGTTGGTCTATCATTGGAATGGAATTCATATGTTAGGAAATGGTAGGAAACTATTTGTTTTAAGGTTATTGTTAATTATAATGAACATGTGTATGGATATAAATCAACTTAATGATATAATATTGAATTCATTTATTGAGCCATAGATGGAAACTATGTGAGAAATAAGTGAGTTATTATGGGCTGAGTATTACTCTACCTTAGATACAATAGGTTTTTTGAATAATTTAATGATAGGAATGTATACACTTTGTTGAAATACACTCTCTTTTATATTTACTCTTTGTTAATTATGTATGGATGGCATAGTTGTCAATATGATCTCTGTGTATAAATCTAACTATGGTCTACCACTATATCCTATATGGTAAATATAAAGTTGATCATATGTTGTATCATTACTCATTAATCGTATTACAGCATTCATATTCCATGAATTTAATAATATGGAATTATATAGGTAGGGAACTATCATAGTCTCTATGACCATAAAGAGTAAGTTTGATAGGTTATATTTCAATTTAATAATGTATTACTTATGAACTACATAATAAATTAGGCAATGGTGTAATGACCTTGAGCTAAAGAGGAAATTAATGTCTTCAGCTGGTAGAACTAGATCAATCACCTATAATACATCATGTTGCACTCTTTTCCATAAGCATACTCTCTTAGTAATAAATTATGTTATGTGCTTATATAATATTATATAAATATACATTTGTTTTAATCAACTTACTAGTTTCTAACTTTATGATTATCATCTTAAACAATTTACCTGATTGTCAAAATAACATCAAACCTTATTTTTATTCCATAAACTTATAATAATTGAATAGTAACATAGGGTGTGTAAATTTTTTATTTTATGATTTAGTAAATAAGTAACCACTCAACCATCCTTGATCAAAATTGGAACCTACTGATGGGAGTGAGATACCTATTGAGGGTTAAGGACCTATAAATGGTCTGATGCAAAATAGCTAATGTTATGTATGATGCTTAGGACTTAATCATGTACTGCCACACCAATACACCTCAAACCCCATAATTTATTCTTTAGGGAAGCTAATTCCCAATAGCATCTTTTGTAAGTAATCACCCTTGGCTAATTACCTCAAATCACCTCCTTTGGTTCTAGTTGCATGTACATGAGTACCCTTAATGAGCATCACTTACTTCAGTAAGTGAGGTATTGGGTCTAGCACATAGTCCCAAAATTTACTCTAATAATGTAATTAAAAATATAATTTGGGGTTGTTTTAGTTATGTTAATGTAGTTAGTTTTATTGTAAATACATGTTTCACTTGCACTTGTCAAGTGTTCATAGATTCTTACAAGACTCAAGTCCTTTATACTAACTTAGATTTGTTACTATCTAGCCACTAGGGTGTATATTTGCAACAACATTAACTCAGCATTGATATATCCACCCATTGGGGGCATCCTATACATAGTTACTAATTTAACAGGTTATGTTATTATATACTACACTAGTTTTTTTGAGTAATACTGCTATAGACTTAGTTTATGTACATATGTGCTCATATATAGACTTGTACCACATGTTCATACATATTTTCATTTCTAACTTTTCTAGTTTAGATTTGATTGTGTCTCTCTTCCTTTACATCTACTTGAGGGAATTTTAACATGTTATTTACCTATGACTCCAAGCAACTTCCCCTCATTATATGTATGCTTTGGACATGTGCCCATGTCTTTGTGTGTGATTTCTTTACTATTTGTGTGGAGATTTGAATATGTCCATCCATGTGGTTCAAATATAACCTTACTTATTGTTTCCATATTTGTGGACATGTGAATATGTCCTTGTATGTATTCATTTTCTTATACTTAGTGACATGTGCCCATATCCCTTGTATTTTTACCCCTTGGCCTACTTAACATGCTTCATGTGTTTGTATGTATGCATTATTATATACATCACGTCCATGATAGTTGTCTCTTTCTTATTGCTTGTACACTTAGTTTATGATGTCATGATTGCTCTCATGCATCTCTCCTTCCTTGTTAGGTGCCTTGATGGGAATAATGCCCCATCCCCCCAGGTAGTTTACATAGATTATTCTTAGATTATGTAGTTCCTACACATGATTAGATTGTTATATCTAACTTGACAACCTTATGAATGTTGGATCTAGCATACATCATATATTACCAACTTATGCTTAATCCAATTTACATTTCAATGTCATGTATACACATTATATGGGTTTATCACGTAGGTATCATATGTTTTAAGACTAACACATGATGTAGAGATTTTATATTGAGGACATTTATTTCACAAGTTCAACAATTACCCTCAATAGATACAAAATTCATAGTTGTTTTTCATAGAGATCAAGCCTCCTAGGTGCACTTAGATCATATTTTATAGCACATAAACACAAACTATAGAGTTTATAATTAGGGAAACATAATGAAAAAAGTTAGACATAGATAAGTATTAGTTTACATATAATAGAAAAACATAGCAGGAAACTAGCATGGCATACATGAAACTAGTATTGTGTTTTACTATCCAAGGGACCACACTACTATCTAGTAGTCCCAAAAACAATAAATAAATATTTTTTCTAGATAAACATAATAATTATAGTCTAGATTGGCATTGTTTTAGTTACATGTTATTAGATTTGATTAGTTAATGTTCAATATTGCATATAATCATACTATGTTTTCCCATATTGGGGGAATCATGCATGGCATGATCACTCCCATTTTAGTTTTAGATAATATTAGAAAAAAATTTGTTATAAATCAATCCATAATCCATATGTATGTGTATCAAATTGGTAGCATGTGCATGGAAAATTATTTGTTTATGCTTGTTTTGGTAACAATTGATCGGATGGAATGGAAAACACATGTCATTATTCACATCATATACTCTAGAAACCATTTTAACAATATTTTATACTTGATTGATGCCTTATTCAAATTACAGTGGTTAGCATTTCCGAATAGTACCTAAGCTACATATCCAAGTGCCTGAGTGTCCTTGAGCCCTTGTTAATTTCAAAGTTACCAATTGGCCATAAAGTCATGATACACAATTTTATTTATATTAGAAGCTTCAATTACATCATACATTTTCATTCCCATATGCATCTACTACACATGGGTGGGCAATGATGGACTCATAGTCTACTTGAGTTCTTGAGCCACCTATATAAGATGGTTAGAGAAGAAATTTGTCCAATCTAAAGTACTCATAGTGTATGATCCACCAAATAACGGTGGTAAATGATGGAGTCATAGCTTACATAATTTATTACGACACATAAATAGGAGTGTTGGATAATCCATCAGTCTAATCAAAATTATTTATAATGTATATTCCACTAAACAGGGGTAGTTAATGATGGATTCAAAAATGGATTGAGATCTTGATACGCCCACACGTAAGGATTGATCATGACATCATATCAATCCAATTTGTTCACCATTTGATCACAAACTAAACACATATTGGATGTAACTATGTTTTTTCATTAGTTGACATACCAAATGAGGTGTATTCATTAACTTCCTCTCTTTATTATCTCTTTTATCATATTTTCTTTAATTTTAAAACTAGTTAAGGAGTTATTCATACATGTTTCATTTTCAAGACATAAAATGGAGTATGATTTAGAAACATAGATACAGATTCAAAGGATTCACCTCAGAGGGAATCCCATATAAGCTTCTTTTTCATTTATCCTACTCATTTTAATTTTTTACATTTATACAATAATAAGGGGTGAATGTAGTCATATAAAATGTCACTTGATTGAAATGGGTGTCATTTAAGACCACCCATCCCTAGATTAATTGTAGACATATTTTATAGCCTCTTTTGACCATTTTCCATCTTTTTTGTGTGTATTACACAACCCTAGACATCCCAAGCATAGTCATAGACCTTCTCCTAGAAATATAAGCCCCTAATGTCCTAGGATCTACCACCAAGTCACTGGTATGGTCTTTTGGACATTAACACACCATGATAGTGTCCATTACCATATATTAACCCCAATGAATATATTTTCAATTCTTAAGATACCTATGGAAAGTATAGACCTATTTAATACTCCTTAGAAGAACCATATACACATAAATACATGACTTTTATCCCTTTTACAACTAGATGGAATTCAAATGCAAAGACACAAAAATAAGATCATAACAAATTAAGCATAATCAACATCATTTATCCCTACTCTTCGTTACTTCTACATATGGTCATCTATAACCATCTTAATCTTAGAATATATACATTTCTAGTCTCAAGCCTCAATAAAAGTAATCAATATATAACTCATCTTGGCATCACCTCAAGTTTCACTTGTACTTAGATTAGGAGATCTATGTCATGGTTGATTTCCTCTTGAGGTATTGGTATGTATGAAAATCTCAACATAGTAGGGTGTTGAGAACGTCAATACTATCTAGATAACATGATACATTTTAAAATTATGCTCCTCAAATACCCTAATAACATGGAGATATATGGTTTATATACAAAAATAAATCCAAAACATGTCACAACTAGTGAATCAAGTTTCATTTACACAAGAATAATCCTATCAAACTCAAACACAACTACTCCTATAAGTTAATAGCATCCTCTTCATAAGGTCACTAGCATAGAATAGAGGACACTAGCATAGTGTTCTATTATCCAGGGAATTATGATATTGTCCAAGAGTGATTCTGACACTTGGATCCTATTTATGTCACTTATGTGCTAGTTTCTTGCCTCTAAATCATCTATCTCTGTAACTTTGTAGTTAAGTATTGATTTTTTTCATTCATTGCTATTTTTCAAAAAATCATATTAGGTAAATTTTTAAATCAATTAGTGTCTATATTTATTACATATTTCTACTCTAATTTACTATAATCAGACCCTTTAATAACCTATGATTGACATACACTAAGTCTAAAAAAATTAAAACAACCACTTAATTAATTTAGAGTGTAAACATAGAGCTTTAACATTGATCAACATAATTTTTGGATTATATAAAGTGAGCCCTAAAAGTTTAGTAATCATAAAATCTTTATTTAAGAAAATTTAGAATAGTAAATGATATTTCACACTATATTTAGGTACTTATAAATTTTTATATATTTCATTTTTTAATATTGGGATTAGTAGTCAATAACATTGGAGGATTAGAAATGTTATTTTGGTAAAAAATAAAAGAGTGATGATTATTTTGGAGTGTCTAGGTAATATTCCTAAATTAAATATTTAATTTGGAAGTCAAGGTAGAATTGAATTATTCATGTTGTAATGGAGATACTTAAAATCATCTGACTAACACTATAGATGATGGTATGTAGGCAATATAAAAGTTTCAATGTGCATTTCATTGTCATTTATTACCACTGTACTATAATGTGGTCCTATAATTATCAAGGCAAAAAAACTTCTATATTTTTCTATTCATACTCGTGAACCCAGAGAAATTATCATAGAGATTCAATGTTAATATTACTAGGGATGGATCTGAATAGTCTTCCTTGTAAAATATATTCCTGATATATCTACAAATGTAATAAATAGAGATTGGCTATTATCATTATCATTAGAAGAAATACTAAAAAATATTAGAAGAATATATGAATCATAATTATTGATTGTAAATATTAAATTTTATTAATCAATGCACTAAAAATATCTCCTTTTAAAAAAAATAGGAAACAAATATGTCTAGCAATAATGTTAAAAATTGTTATGGTGTTACAATCAATTCGATATAATAATGAATAAATAGTTTTTTAAGATTATCCTAATTATTATATTGATATATATGAACTATTCCATAAGAACATACCAATAATAATTTAATATTTGACATTGAAGGTTTATTATTTAATATTTGTGTTCTAAAATTTAGAATTGTAAAAATAATATGTCTAGTCAAAGGTTTTTATCATGTAGAATAAAAAACTTATTTGTAAAGTGAATCCTATAATACCAACCTTAGTAGGGACTAATAATTAGATTATTTTATGTCATATTTTAATGGTACATAATATATTTAACAATAAGAAATCCTTGGGTTGGAAAAACATTCTAGTAGTAATTTTTTTATAATATATTATATTTTGAGTCTATTAACGAAGTGGCCCAATCATTAGATTACTTCAATTTGGGTTTTTTTGTATAAATATAAGTCACCATATTTTAATTTTTAGTAATTGTGATATTTATTTATATTTCATAATTTTTTGGTTCTTTCTCCCAATTCCTCCTTATCTTTATATTTTTTCTTAAAAAAAAAAAAAAACTTAATGTCACTAACTACATATGTTATCATCCAAAATCATATATTATTTTCATTTTATTTTGAAAGTGTTTCTATTTTACTGAAATCCGTATTCATTAATTCATTCATATTATGCTACTACATTAATACCCCTGACAAATATACCTTTTTATTAAATGTTAGAATATATTTTACTATTATAAATTATTTTTTCATTTTAATATAATAATGAATAAATAGTTTTTAGAATTATTCCAATTATTATATTGATATATATGAAATATTCAATAATAACATTTGAAGGTTTGTTATTTAATATTTGTGTTCTAAAATTTAGAATTGTAAAAATAATACGTCTTGTCAAAGGTTTTTATCATGTAGAATAAAAAACTTATTTGTAAAGTGAATCCTATAATACCAACCTTAGCACGGACTAATAATTGGATTATTTTATGTAAAAATTTAATAGTACACAACACATTTAACAATAAGAAATCCTTGGGTTGGAAAAACATTCTAATAGTAATCTTTTTATAATATATTAGATTTTGTGAGTCTATTATTAAAGTGGCCCAATCATTAGTTGACTTCAATTTGGGTTTTTTGGTATAAATATAAGTCACCATATTTTAATTTTTAGTAATTGTGAAATTTATCTATATTTCATAATTTTTTTGTTCTTTCTCCTATTTCCTCTTTATCTTTATAATAAAAATATATATATCAGAACTTAATGTCACTAACTACATATATTATCATCCAAAATCATATATTATTTTCATTTTATTTTGAAATTATTTCTATTTTACTGATATCCCCATTCATTCATTCATTTTATGCTACTACATTAATACCCATAATGGATATACCTTTTTATTAAATGTTAGAATATATTTTACTGTTTTAAATTATTTGTTCATTTTAATAGTTATAATATTATCTTAAATTTATAATTATTTAAAATTTAGTATAATAATAAATGCATTTAAACTTAGTATAACTAATAGTAAAAAGTTATTACTTACATATAAATATTTGTTAAATACATATGAAAATTAATATTATTACTATAAAAAAATTATTTATTTTAATAATTATATTCTTATCGTATTGACATAATTTTTTATTATTGGTAAAATGATGGATTTTGAAAGGTAACATACCTATTTATAGAGATTAGAGTAAAAAATCATGATAATAATTAAAACAAAATAAAAACTAAAAAAAGGATAGTTGAAAAACCACATTGGCCAATATACAATAAGATATTAGCAAAAATACCACACATGATCAACTTAAAATGATCAAGGCTAGAAACACAAACAATAGTATAACAAATAACTACTAGGGAACAATGTCATAAGGACTCTTTATGACCTCCAATCATCCTTAAAATTTTGTAAATGGTTTTCAAAGGACACCATCTAAGATATATTAGTTTCCTACCCATATTTGTTCTTCTTTCCTCTTTTTATTTTAATGGGGCCTTACTAAGGATCCACATATGTCTTCTTCCTGAAGTTTTCTTGTAGAGTGTTGATGTTATAGGCAAAGTTTTTAATAGTGTATTTGATGATTGATATCACTCGATTGAAATTTTATTTGAAATTAAGTGCATCCTTCTCAAATCTCTCTAATTTTTATAAAAATTGATGTCTTATCTAATCTTACAGATATATTAAACAATGTCCCATTGACCAATGTCCTCTTGAGACATTATTTTGTTATTATGTTTCTCCATTTCTAACTGCATTTGAATCTCCTTGAAATATATTTTTTTTATTCTTCTTAGTGAACAATCCTTTAAAAATATTGATTTTAAATATTAGGGCATTTTGAAATTTTTAAATACTCTCAAACTAGTCTTCCTCTTTCATAATATTCTTATATCACTTCAGGCTTGGGATGAAACTACTAGTCAAGCAATTATCATCCTCTATCTAGAGATAAAATATGAAAGATGGGTATCCAATATAGGCACAAAAATATTTTCACCTAGTTCAATAGGTTTTGGATGCTTAATCTAAACCTTTTCCTTTCCTTTCTTAAAAAATAGTATAATTTCCCTTTGATACCTCAACACTAATTTACTCAATTAGATGTTATCTAAGTAATCAAAATATTAAGCTTGATTGGTTATTTTAGGTGATCCATATTGGCATGCCTCATATGACTCAATATTTTTGACTTGGGGTATTTTTATGGTAACAACCCTACGAAATATTTAATAATAGGTCCTCCTTGACTCAAATTATTAATGATAGGTTTAACCTCCCCCCTTTTAGGTGACTCTTGAAGAGAAAGACAAGACTCAATTTTTTTTAAGTTAATGAAGGGTCTAATATATTTTAATAACACAAAAAATAGAGCTTGGTGTATGGGCATATTGACTTTATTATCTTAAATTCAAGAACATCATT
This sequence comes from Torreya grandis, assembly GCA_037957365.1. Lineage (NCBI taxonomy): Eukaryota > Viridiplantae > Streptophyta > Pinopsida > Cupressales > Taxaceae > Torreya > Torreya grandis. Next base: position 4,283,528 of record JARHVA010000597.1, on the reverse strand, counting down.
TTTTTGACATAAGGAGAAATAATGGGATGGTCATTGATTTCCTATATATGGAATTATCAAGAAACTAAAATTGATAAGAGTGGTTTTTTATAAACCTATCTTCCACTATCATGTATTTAATTATATGTAAATAAACTTGAACCCATGAGGTGGGAAAGGATGTCACAAATATCCCATCACCTATCTCCTAAATCCTTGTCTTTTCCTTAAATAAGGTGTTGACATGTTCATTCTACTTCTCTTGTCATTATAGATTTTGTAACTATAAACCATATTTATAGTTTGCATTAAAGTAACTATAGAAATAAATTATTTAGAGAGATCAATATAAACCATATTTATAGTTTTGTTCTTCAAGGCCCTAAAAATGAACAAATAATCTTATGAGATGGAATATTATATAATCAATGTATCTCCATAGTCTTCCCCTCTTTTGGATCATCAAAAATATGTAATTTCTCTTAACACCTTTGTTGGATGATGGTTTGACTCTAATACAGTCCCGTCAAATGGTTTCTTATGCAAACAAGGGAATATTACCACCTTAATTTTTCCCTTGATTGGTTGAAGAGGAAGAAATATGAGTAATTGTGAATTGGATCATGTATGTAAAATGATTATAAGATCTCATAAAGCATGTGGGAGACCATGTATTTTAAATCTATCTCATAAACTTTTAATAATGTCATACCACATCCTTCCTTACACATAGATTGTGAAGACTCTTTACATGATGATTACTATCAAATCCAATCCTCCCTAATTTGATATTAATTTCTTATTTGATCTTATTGATTCTTATCAAATGAATTATAGGAATTGATATATTCTTTGGAGTATTATGTGTCCCTCTAAATCACGTTAACAATCTAAAACATTGATAAAGTAATAAAAGTACAAGGATTAACCTTACCATATTCAATAATAATAATAATAATATTTATTCGAGGTGGGCGATGGGTAGGGACTAATAAGTGGTGGTCAATCTTAGAAGATCAAAAATAGAAACTCTTAAATGGTTAACCCATCTACATCTCTATTACCTTATATGCATATATGTTTGATGGGGAAATAATGAAATTATTATAGATGAATTAAAACATTATGATCTAGGTTCATGATGGTTGATCTTCTTGAGAAATTTGCTCTTACATAGTTTTTAATGTTTTGATAGTCACATTTTATATCTAAGATTGTAATAGTGATTTTGTTGGAAAAATAAATACTCCATATAGTCTCAATTGCTTTGGCCACATGATTAGTCTTAATTTATAAAGGCCATATATACAATACTATGATAACTCTATTATCATATATAAATATACATCCACCACCCACTCTACCTATCTTTCCTTTTTATCCTCCATCAAATTTGAGTTTGGCCTAAGGCACAGGAGGTCTTCTCCACTTCATTGTAATTAGATCTACCTTTTCTACCTTTGGTAGAGTATTTTAACAAATATATCCCAATTGTGGATAGTGGATTGTTCTAACATTTTCACTTTATTAAAATCATGATTTTTAATGAAAGACATGTTTTTATTGATAGTTGTCACCATAGTAGAACCCACACTTACATTATTATTATTATTATTATTATTATTATTATTATTATTATTATTATTATTATTATTATTATTATTCAAGAATATTTAGATATTCTTCTCTTTCAATATACCCCAAAATAAATAGGGATTAAAAACCATCCACAAATTATTAATGCATTTGGAGGAAAAGGGCATTTGGCACTACATGACAGGATCAAAAAATAAAATTTGTTGTGATCTATTAGACAAAACATAAATAAATAAAATATTCAAATATATTGAGATAAAACTTAGAACATAAAAATATGAAGTATTTGCTCAATGTTACATTAATATAGATAACATCTATTTCAAAAAGGCAAAATTTAATCAAAATTTTATCCAAAGAAATAAATTTAATTTGAGCTACAATCCATAAAAATGGGTCAAATTTAGGATGGATATCCTATAAAAACCATTAGTAGCAAGATTAAGTTTATCTAGATAACCTTATTTGACTATGTAAGACCCATCCTCTTACGCTAACCAAGTCAATTCATCCTCTTTTATAAAAACCCAAATATGAAAAACATGAATAATCTCATTAAGAGAGTGAAATCTAGCCATTTATTTTGGGTTATAATAATCCTTATATTTACTTTTTAATAATTACTCGCTTTGATAAGTTTCCATTAATTACTCCCTCCTTCTATATGTTCGTATTAATTTCTTATTTTTTCCCAATTGATCTTATAAATATGGGATTAATTATTTTCTATCAAGAAATTTTACTTAAATCTTCACTTAGAATCTAATCATTGATACAAAACAAAGCCTTGTTGACATCCCCAATAGTCCATCTTATGGCTTTCTAAAACAACTTCCTACATTTTATGATGTTCCAAAAATTAAGACTTCATAGAGGAGATTCTAAAATGAGAAAAATATCTACTTTAAATTTCATTATAAATATAATAATATTTAATTTTAATATAAAAATAAATAAATATAACAATTATATAGTAATTAGAAATAAAATTTAACGTTGCCAAATTTATCCATTAAATCTCAATTTTTTAATGATGGGTTTGAAAATATTCAAAAGTATATGTTAAAAATATAAAGTGATTATTAATGGATAGATTAATTAAATGCATTATTTTATAGACTATTTAATTTTCTTGAATTTACTTTTATAGAATTTTTTACATATTCACGTATGCAAACATATTTATATATTTATATTTATGTATAAATATTAAAAAAAAAATTAATGTTCATATTTATCTACATGTTCTTTACCATGTGGTATAAATAAATAGTCTATAATTATTTATAACTAATAACACATGTAAATTTGTTTATATATTCTTGCCGTGAAATACTATGTTGTCCATTTCTTTAACTACATTTAAGTCTTTAACTTAAAACTAGATAAAAATAGGAGTTCTACTCACAAGAAAAAGGGAAACTAGGTTATAATTTATTATAAATAGACCGTTTGATATATATATATATATATATATATATATATATATATATATATATATATATATATATATATATATATATATATATATATATATATATTTGTTCTTAGAATGAAAGGAGCCATTATGAACCTTTCGATATAAACTTGGAGCTTAGATTTTAATATTCTTTGACTAACTTAATAATAATCAAAAACATTATTATTAAGAAGCTAAATATTATATAATAATGTAAAAATAAAATAAAATATATTAATAGAGATAATTAAACAAATAAAATACGTAATATATATGATAAAATACAAGATTTATGTAGTAAAATATTAGTAAAGTTAAGGAAATGTCTATGTGCAAGATATCAAGTCTTATTAATTTTGGAGATGAATAGATTACATGTAAAATTAAAGTTTTAGATTATATAAGAGTTATACAAATATAAATACATCTAATTAGAAAAGTGTTTTTGGGATTCTACCTCCTACAAGTAGAGCAAAAAAATGCCATTTCGACTTTTCTTCTAAAAATAGAACTCAATTGAATTCAACTTCCTAGAAATAGGGGTTTCACTCAAAGATTTTTACTTTTGGGGATGTGTTTCCCCATTATATCCCATAAAAAAACACCCCCACACCCTCCTGTCAAGATATGAACTACAAACCACACTAAAAAATAATCAAAACTTTAAATTTATTATCATATATCTAACAATCATTTATTATTATATATTTAAATTTTCCTGTGGTAGAAAACCAATATATTCTATAATGAACCCTAATTACCATGATTAAAATGAACATAAATTTTACCTAATCTTTTATGAGTTATGGGAAGTTCATGTGAAACATTAATTTCCAATGCGACCTTTTTTCAATAGTGATCTTTATTTATGATCCTATATGTTATGACCAATATATGGTTCTATTATTTAGTATATGCATATTAAACAAAAATAAAATTATGTTTTTATTATTATGAATTATTAATTTTTCATAAATTTTTTAAAAATTTAAAGATATTTTTACCATCTTTTATAAAATGATATATACAAAATTATTAAATTTATTAAAATATGTACATATTAAATTTAACATTTAGTTGTATTTTTTAAATTCAATTGTAAGTAAATTATTATTTAAAAAATATAATCTTTAAATTTTTTTCTCATAAACATATAACTCAAAACTATTTATTAGTCCATGGAGAATACTCTTGGAAAGAGTTTATTAAAAGAATTTTAAAAATGAAAAGATTGTTCTGATAATGGTAAACCCATCTTTAATTGGTGTGGAATCTAGTCTAAGCATATAGGGGAAGGCCCATGTTTCCATAGTGTTTTCATTGATGTCAATCTAATGTCATTGATGTCTAGATACATATGCTGAAGATTCATGGTGTGTGTGGTATGAACTCATATGCTTGATATGAAGACTTAACATAGAACACAATGAGCTATGAAGATCCTAATTCAAGCTAAAAATATCTACGTGAGTAGCAACAAAGATGTTCTATTATGATGAAAAGATATTCTATTGAAGCTTTGAAGATCTGCTAGGCAACTTTGAAGACCTATCTAGCCATGCTACTAAGGTGTCTAGCTACACTCTGAATATGCCCAATTGTACTTTGTAGATTAATATAGCAACTTCAAAGATATATATATATATATATATATATATATATATATATTCTCTTTATATATCTTATTTTAGACATTACAATTCATATTAATAGTCTAAAATGATCTGATAATGTCTCCTTATTAATGGAGAATTTGAAGGCAACTTGATGATTCTTCTGAGGTTGATATCAAGTTTCAGGTCAAGGTAAGTATGTTTTGAATTACTCATATTTGAATATAATGTTTTTAAGCATAAAGAAGTGTTTTAAAGTCAGTTTTAAAGATTCAAGTGCTTCATAAGTCATGTCATGACACTAGTAATTGCATGAAGAGATATTGTGATAAGGTATGAGCTTGGTGGCCTTGTGAGATGAATGCATAGAGTCATAAGAGGTTGTATGAGACTTTTTGAGCATGTTTATGAGGATTTATATCACTCAAATGAGTCTCATAGAAATCATACATGAGTAAGACCTATAGACCTAGTATTCAACTATACCACCTCTAGACTTTACTTGGCCTAATGAAGAAACATGCGCTATTGATAAGACATATAAAGAATAGTTGACAATGTTTACATAAGAAAAGAGTTTTTAGAGATTTTACATGAGGTTTATAGAGTCTTAATAGTATTTATAACTTCATATTCAAGACCTATTATGACTTGAAGGTAAAAGTTTTAGAGAACAAATAGAGAGATGGTGGTTAGATGGGGTATCAAGATCAGTTTCTAATTTAAGTGAAATTATGTGTGCATTAACAAAGGTATGCCATCTTATTTTAAGTATGTTGACCAAGTTTTAGGTCAAAATTTAATGTGTAAGGAAATAAAAAGTGCTTTTAGGTCTTTCATGTGCATAGAATGAAGGGTTCTCAACTTGATAAAAAAATTCAAGGGTTCATTGGCATGTGTAAACTCTAGATGAGAACCTAATATATTCATGATATATGCTTAAGGTTCTTATCTCAATGTTAAATACTTTGGTTTATGGAATAATGGACTAAGATTTATGAATGGTTATTAAGACTATGATATGGTTTAAACCCTCAAAGATTCCTAATAGTGACCCAATGTGAAATAAATTATTATAAAGTGATCAAAATGGATTGGTTTATCTATTTAATCTATTTGGTCAGAAATTAAACTCTCTTAGACATCTTTAGGTCTGAGTTATTTATTAGGAGAGTGAGTGGACCCTACAAGAAAGGCTATGTTTCTTAGAGATTCATTGTAGCATATAAATAAGTTTGAGTCACAGTTGATAACTAAATTAAGGTTTAATCTTGATACTTATGTCTTATGTCCATGGTGGTTTTTTATTAGGTTATATACCTTACAAGTGCTAAACTAGTCACACAAGTTGACTAGTCACTAATAGACCTATTGATACATATAATGGGAAAATAAGGAAGAATTGAGATGTTTATTAGGGATAGATACAAATGAATTGGTATGTTGTTTAATAACTATAATAATTTTTCATATTGGATAGATGTTTTCTAGGTTGGTAGTAATGATGTAAATACTGGTCATAAGTTGACCTGTCTAGTGACGATGAGACAATGAAGGTGCAAGGTTGTGATGTTGGTCTTTAAGGCTAATATTTTAAAATAACCATGTTATATATCTATCTAATAATGATATAATTATCATATATGATCATAAAAATACATCAATGGATTTTTAATTTGTCTACATAGATGTTGAAATTTAAAATCACCATGACTGGTCTTCAAGGCCAACTAAAAGTTTTGAGTAAGCAGGTTGCAATGATAAGGTTGAGTCTCTATGCCATGAGTTGATGTATATAATGTATATAATGATGTTTCTTGAGACTTTAATGACATATCAATCATTTTAATCTACTTTAAAGTTAGTATAAGATATTTAAATGTTGAATCTAAAAAGACTTGTCTTGCTGTGTAAGGATCATCAGAGGAAAGGTCAACAAATTGGTCTTTAAGACTAGTAGTTATCACTATAACTTATGATGTGTATATTATATGTTTATATAATGATATTTTAGGATCATATAAATTAATTTTAAATATTTTAAAGTGTTTCTATATGTGGTCTAGGTCATTTTTTCCATGACTATGTTTTGAGGCTTCTTAGCAGTTCTGAGTGGACCACTTATAAAGAAGGGTTTGAGTACTTTTGCCTTGAGTTGTGAGGTGTAATGTATATGGTGATGACCAAAAGGTCATTATTACGTATATATATATATATATATATATATATATATATATATATATATATAATTTTTAGATGGTTTTTTGGTAGAAGTATGTTTTTAATTCATTTATTTAAAATATACTTTCTAAGTATGCACAGGTCTAATATTTACATTACTAACATTGTGTTCTAAGAAGTAGTTTGAGATAAAAAGTGTTAGGAATCCCATGTAATATTATCATGGGTATATTAGAGTGTTATGATGTGTTTATACTATGTGAGGTGTTTCAATATGATACAAGAAGATCAAAGGTTAATGTGTCCTAAGTAGGCCTAATTGAATTAGGTTTCCATCAGACCTAAAAGAGAGGTAAGGCATAATTGAAATTGGTCAAACTTAAAGTGACTCAAATCATGTTTAATCCATGTATATGAGATATTTTAATATCCATTCCATGGATGACCTAATAAGATAATATTTTTTTGGTGATTGAGAAGGATATGATCAAGTGACTTGTATAAATGCTAGGTAGTTTTAGGCCTCTTTTTGGATCTAGTGAGTATGAAGAGTGTAAGTGAATAATATAAAACTTGGTAAGTAGATTAATTTATTATAGAACATTATATGATTCTATATTATGAGTGATGGATTTTCGACATAGGTTATACATATGAAGATAAAGTTCATATGACCTAATCAATTCAAGAAGATGACAATTGAGCAAAGAAGGCTAGAGGCCAAGTCGAGAGGGATAGAAGTGTACAAAGAGCCGAAGAAGACTATTATCATCTATTATATTAGAAATAATGTATTTTTATGGTGACCAAGTTTTTTATGTGGGTTATTTTGTGTCTATTCATTTAGGGAGTTGTTTCTTCATTGTAATTTTGTACTTGTTAAAGCCTAGTTGAGTTGGTGCTTAGCTAGTTAGGGTTGGTGCTCTATGTGAAACAGATGAGTCCCTAAAGTTTGAGTTTGTCTTATAGGAATGTATTCCATTTTCATCATCATTTTATTTTCTTCCCCTTGATATTTTTCCCACATATATACTATGTTCATGTTTTTCATGCTCTAGTGGATTGGTGCCTATGCTTTCTAATATTTATGTAATTGTTTAAATTATCTATGATTTATTAAGTAAGATTTTTAAAGAATGTTTTTTGATGAATCATTAACTCCCCTATAAATTATTTAAATTCAAGTATTTGGTAATATATCTTATTCCTTTGAAGCGGGTCTAAAACCTAAATGAGATCATATAAACAAGTATGGTTAGTCAACAAGCTCAAGGTGGTTTCTCTACCAGTAAAGATGAATTATTTAATGGATCAAATTATTCCTTTTAGAGTGTTAGGATAGATATATATTTGATGTGTCAAGGTCATGATATATAGAAATCATTATGGATGGCTATATTGTTCATCCTATTCCACCAATTGATGCAATAGGTAAGAAAGCTAGTGAAAACAAATAAGAGGAAATGAATTCCATTCATTATGACCTATCATAAATATTTTTTATGAATTTAATACATAATACATGAGCTAAATAAATATGGGACAAGTTGAAGACTATTTATGAATGAGACATCAAGGTGAATATGGATAAGTTATATACCCATCGAAGATAGTTTTAAAGCCTAAAGATGAATGAAGATAAAACAATTGCATCTTATCTATTAAAGGTTAATTAATTTATCAATTTTGTAAGAGTATTTTGAGAATAATTTTAATAATCTACCATTGTTCAAAAAGTATTGATATCACAAAATCCTAATTTTGAATCTAAGGTATCTATACTAGAAGAGATGTAATATTTGGACAAGATAGAGATGGATGGGCTTCATGGAATTTTGACTTCTTATGAGATGAGAAATAATGAAGGAATACCTTTGAATAAGGAACCCCATTTTTAAGTTGAGAATAAATCAAAATCCCAGAAGGTCAAGGATTACTAATGCCTAGATAGTGATTATTATGAACTAATAGTTATGCTTGAAAGGAAGTTGAGGTTTGGATCTAGTAAGTATAAAGGTAAATTTCATTTTAAGTGTTTCAACTATGGTAAAATAGGTCATTTTGAATCAAAGTGTCCTAAAAAAATTACATCTAAGCATGATGAATAACATTATGAACATCATGCTATAATCTTGATAAAATTAAAAAGGATAAATAAGTATAAAGTTAGGAAACAAAATTTGAAAAATAAGAGAATCTTCTACACTAAAAAATATAACTCTTATGATGTACATGATTCAAGTGAACTTGAAAGTGATAGTGGTGGTAATGAACCTTCACATGACAATAATGAAACATTGTTCATGGCCATATAATTAGACAATGAGGGTTGTTCAAATTGGAAAGACATTATGGTTGATCTAGAACCAAATGAAGAATAGTCAAAAGTGAGTCCTGAGGAAGATTTGATAAGTGTCTTAGAGGAGTTGAAGTTTAAAAAAATAAAGAATCATAAAATAATATCACAAGTTAAGGACTATGAGAAACATATTGTCTTGTTTGAGGAGAGATTGAGTAACACCTCTAAGGAGTATGATGATATCAACAATCAATTTGAGGCAGAGATGTAGATAGTTAATGCAAACCTCATTTGACTACTTAAAAATCACTTTGTCTACCTAGGTGTTGATATCATCATCAATCCTAGCTCAGCAACCACCAAATATAATATCAATCTCACCTGAATGATGAATAAATAATACAATATAAAACTATAATAAAACATTAATTACATCAACAATTTCATATATCATCTAATGAAATAAATTAAAAAATAAGATGTTCACCAACCTATAGTTGAAATGGTATCATATCAAAATCTACTATCACTATACTAACTAGATAAAAATAATGCAAAATTTAGCTATACATATGGTTGTAATATTTAAATAGTCATTTAGAGTATCAAAAGGTGGAGTCGTAATAATAGCTATCATATTTCGTACCTGTAAAGTATATAAATAATGTGAATATGGATATGCAAACACTATAAATTTTGTGTTTTTAATATATATATATATATATATATATATATATATATATATATATATATATATATATATATATTGTGTTTTAAACATATTATATTGTATTTGTATTTTATGATTATAATCTATGTACAAAAAAAGAATTAAAATGAAACTATATACAAGTTAAATGTGAATTGTTTATGTGTATAATCTTCATAGATGCATGATGTTTAATGGGTTATTGATTACCTTAACATCATGTGAAGCTATATGGTAGACTTTGGGACAATGATTTTTGATTATTGATTAGGGGCCAAGCTAATTTTCTTTGAACTTTCCTTTTATCTCTTATTTGGCATTGACATTTCTTAGATTTCTTTGAGGATGAGATATTTAACTTTGAATTATCTATTATGAACATTGATATTGTAGACAATGTGTGTTAGATCATTTATTTAGTATAAAATTTATTCAAGTATAAAGGTAAATTTCATTTTAAGTGTTTCAACTATGGTAAAATAGGTCACTTTGAATCCAAATGTCCTAAAAAAGATACATCTAATCATGATGAATAACATTATGAACATCATGCTATAATATTGATAAAAATAAAAAGGATAAATAGGTATAAAGGTAGGAAAGGAACTTTGAAAAATAAGAGAATCTTCTACACTAAAAAATATAAATCTTCTGATGTAAGTGATTAAAGTGAATTTGAAAGTGACAGTGGCAGTAATGAACCTTCACATGACAATAATGAAACCTTCTTCATGGCCATAGAATCAAACAATGAGGGTTTTTCAAATTAGAAAGACATTATGATTAATCTAGAATCGAATGAAGAATAGTCAAAAGTGAATCTTGAGGTAGAGTTGATAAGTGTCTTAGAGGAGTTGAAGTTTTAAAAAATAAAGAATCACAAAAAAAGATCACAAGTTAATTACTATGAGCAACAGATTGTATTGTTTGAGGAGAGATTGAGTAACACCTCAAAGGAGTATTATGATATCATCAATCAATTTGAGGCACAAATGTAGATAGTCAATGAAAACCTCAAGGCTAAAAAGGAAGAATCCATTAGGTATGAAACTAAAATAGAATACCTAAAAGCTAGGATGGATAGAGCATATAGCAATGTGAATAACTTTGTGAGGTTTGAAAAGATCACTGATACTCTAGATGATATTTTGAGTAGTAAAATGTCTAAACATGATAAGATAGGTCTTGTTTTCAAATAAGATCAAAAGGAGGCACCTGTAGTCAAGGATGAGACTATTGAAATCAAAAAGGTCAACATGAAAAGACCTATTAAACATCCTAATGATATAAGGTATGATACTTATTTAAATGGTTATTTTTTTATTTGCGCTATGTTTCGTCATAGAATAAGATAATGTAGAGGACCCTCTAAGAATTAGTACTCATGGAACTATGGGAGTCATAATTCACATCAATTAAATGGTATATATAAGGTGTTTTTCCATTGCTATCATAATGTAGTACACATTACAAGATTCTCTCCTAATGGAGTTAGAAGGCCATCAAGTCAAATTAGGAAGTTTTTAGCCTGTAGAGTGAAATAAAGAAGGAAAATGAATTTATGGTAACCAAAATTAGTAAATATAAGTCATTATTTGTCTACAAGATTAATTGGACTACTTGATATGATAGATCATGCCTTAGGTGTGAAATCAATTTTAGAATGTCTATTGTCATCTCACATTGATGAACAAATGATTGTTGAAGATATCAATCCTATAGTACCAATCATGCCCAAAAGGATATTGAGGAACATTTGGTATTGTGAGAGGATGGAGATATGGGAATCTCCTAAACTATTATTGTTCTAGTACCTTATTTAAATGGGTGACTCTATTAGGCTTCATGAAGACACTCATCAATAAGTGGAAGCATGGTGGATAGTTTTTGATCTTTGATACGTGTTGTATGGTATGAAGACATGTTGAATATTATTGATTCCAAGATGTAAGTGTAATATTTTGGCATATTGAAAGGAAAGTATTGGTACCAAGATGCTTTATTTATGTTGAATATGGTATGTGTGTACTATTGATTCAGATGGTGAGCAAGTTGAGAAGATAAAGAGGGATCATGGTTGTGTACTTCTGTATGATCCTTGTTTATTAGGTTGATGCATTTATTGATATATGTTTGGTCTAAAATAGGGTTTGGTCTATAAACCTTTAAAAATAGAAGCATGCCTTAGACCAATCATAAGGTACAATGAAATAAATTTCAAACCTTAATATTATGTCTTAACATCATGACATAATGAGTATCATATTTTTTAAATGACTACTATGTCATTAAATTTCCATCAAATTCAAAAATTTCTCACACATAAGTCAAAGGATGATCCTCATGTGCTAAGAAATATGATAATTAGATTTGAATATTTATTGAATCTTGAAACAACTTAACTTATAATGTTGATGGAGTGACTATTCATTTAAACAATCAAGTAAAGAAAAATAACTTGTAATCTATATAAAGGAGTGTGATAAAATCATCAAATCAAGAGGAGCACATCAAAATTCAAATACACTATCATCTATTTTATTTCAAGAATCATATCAACTAAAAGAAGCATTATAAATCACTGGAATGACCAAAGATTTATTGATCAACTCCTATCAAACTAAACTAATCAAATTTGAACTTTGAATATCATTAAAACCTTCATGAATTAATTTATACAAAAGTGAATCAATCAATTAAGCACCACTGAGCCATCAAACCATATCAAACAGTGTCAAAATGAATCATCCATTTTAAAAATTAATTGTAATACCTCTCCCAAATATATCATCAAAATGACTAAGAACTGAGAAATATGTAAGTCCATTGAAACTATCAAGTAGGCTAAATCTGATCATATCTATAATCATATATGCATATTTTATTCATTTATCTATCATGATTTTCAAAACCACTAGAACATAAATTAAACAATCAGCAAATCATTACTATTTCATAATCAAATATGCATCTAAAAATATCGTCAAACAATAGGGTCCCTAACATAGTTTTATTCTTTATGACAGAGTCATCTCTAAGATAGTAAGTATAAACTTAAAATTTTATGAGGGGTTTATAAAATAGGCATAACATTAGTGACATTGATATTCAATTTTGTGAAGAAAATATTATTAGCAATAGATTGACTATAATATAACACATATTTTACCTTGATAGTGTGATCCAAGCAAATTATTTTTCAAGTAGCTGAGTGAAAACTCCTTAAATAATTAATTTATCAAGGGATGTAGTGTTCAGCTAGTGTGACACGAAGAAAAAATAAATAAATAATAATTAATTTTACCTTAAATGCACAAACAATTATAAATTCCTTAAGAACAAAATCTTAAAATAAAGTAACACTTCTAAAACCATATATAAGTCAATGGTGTTATCTATTTATTATGAAACTAAATTTGTAAGAATATTTTTGAAAATGAATGATACAGCATTTTCCATAAATTCATATACCCTTCCCTCATACTATGATCTTTCTCATCGCACAACCCTTCGTTGATCAACTGGGCAGGGAACAATAAGCAAAACAAATAAGACAAAGTGAAGAAAAATAAAACAAATAATGAAAAAAATAAACAAACCAAAAATAAATAAATAAATAAATAATAAAGAGACAACTAATCATGAAATAATTTTAAATGATGGCCATTTACTAAATAACGTAGCCAATTGCCTTCAAGATCTTTAAGATGAAAAGAATTATTACTAATAACTATGACAATTATATAAGGTCCAAGCTGTAATGCATCAAATTTATGGTGTTTTCTGGTGTCTTCATGGGTTTTATTCCAATATAACACTAAATCACTAACATTAAACTTCTTACTAGAAACATTTTTATTGAAAAATTTATTCAACTTTTACTTTTTTATATATATTTTTTTGTAATGCAGTTGTTTTAGATTCATCAAGTGATACCAAATCATGCAACCTTTGTTCAATTAAATTTTTATCTTTATTTGTATATTTTAAGGTAACATTTGTAGAATAAATATAAAGTTTTATAGGTAATGTAGCTTCAAATCTATATGCTAACATGAAAGGAGAGTAACTAGTTACTACTTTAACAATAGTTCTATTAGCCCATAAGGATTTTAAAATATTAAGATGTTAATTCCTTTTATTATCACAAACTAACTTTCTCATAATAGAAATTAAATTTTTATTAGTGGACTCAACTTGTTCATTTTCTTATAGATAATATTTTGACAAATGACTAGAAATGATAGAATATTTTCTTAGAAATTATAAGAACTCATTTGAAACAAACTAAGTTCCATTATTAGAAATAATCTTATATGAAACTCTAAATTTAGAAAAAAATTGATTTTCTAAAAATGAAATTACGTCACTTGTCACTGAACTTTTAAGATCTTTGGCTTCAAGCCATTTGGTAAAATAATCGATGGTTGTCAAAATGTATCTATAACCTACAGAATAAGGTGGGTGAATGTATTAAATAAATTCAATGCCCCATTTAATAAAAGTGTTTTTAGAAACAACTAGATTTAAAGGCATCTTAGGTAATTTATCCATTCCAACAAAAAATTGACAAGGCATACAAGAACAAACTAATTTATAAGAATCTTGAAATAAAGTAGGCTAGCAATAACTAACTCTTAAAATATTATAAGTTGTTATTTTTATAGTATAATGTCCACTATAGTTTCTTTCATGACACCCCTAAGAACTTTCTGAGTTTGATTGTGAGTAAGACATCTTAATATATACCATCATGATTAAGATAAAATAAGTTCTATAGTAAAAAAAGATTAATACTTTTAATCAAAAATAACACCTTTCTTTCTTGTTTAAGTTATTAAGACAATATTTATTTTTAAAATAATAAACTAAATCATGATACTAGTCATCTTCAGCTAACAAACAATCTCACTAATTCATTTCATGTCCAAACTTAATAAGTTTAGCAACTTTCATAGTTTTAAAGTGCAGCTTTGCATTTAATTTTTCATCAATCGAGAGAACTAGAACGTTAATGTCTGAGGTAGCATTTTCATCTAAGTGTTTAAATAATTCATTTCTTTTAATAGCTTTTGGTGTTTCAAATTCAAGGTCAAATTCTTGAATGTGCAAAATGCACTTAGCAACTCCACCTTGAATAGTTGCTTGTTTTAAAAGATATGATAAAATCGGTACATTAGATTGCAAAAAAACCTTGTTTCTCATTATCAAATATCAAAACTTAATTAAAGAAAAAATAAGTGAGAAAATAAAATTTTCAATGAGATGGTACCTAGTTTCTACATATTTTAATACTTGTCTCTTATAACCAATAATTTTTTCTTCGTTATTTTTAATTTTTTGAGTAATTATAGCTCTTTTAGCCTTTTATTTAGCATTAATGTAAATGATAAATGCTTTACTTAAATCAGGTTTGGTAAGGACAAGTGCACTTACAATAGAATTCTTGACAGAATTAAAAGCTAAATCAATATTTTTATCCCAAATGTAAATTTTATCTTTCTTTAATAACAACTATAATAGGTTAGTTTTATTAGTGAAATCAAAAATAAATTTCCTAACGAAATTTATTTTACCAAGGAAAGATCTTAAATTCAATTTAACTATTGAAATAGGTAATTAATTTATTAATTTAACATGTTTACAATCAATAGAAATACCTTTGTTTAAAAATTACATGTCCTAAAAATTTTCCTTTAGTTACATCAAAAATAGATTTTTTAGGATTTAGATAAATGCCAAACTTTCTACATCTTGTGAATACTTCATGATGATGATCTAAATGTTTTTTTTACTTTTTTGGAATGAATAGTGAGGTCACCTAAGTAAACATGAATGACTATGCCTATCAAATCATCAAAAGCAACATGCATAGCCTTTTAAAAAGTGGCTCTTACATTTATTAAACCAAAGGGCATATTATTGTAAGCAAAAGTGCCACTACACATGGTGAAAGTATTTTTGTGCCTAGAATTAGGATTTACAAAGATTTGATTATAACTTAAAACCCCATCTAATAAAGACATCATTTCAAATCTTACAACTTGTTGTAAAATCTGATTTATGCTAGGTAAAGGACAGCTATCTTTTACACTTGATTTATTTAAATCTCTAAAATCAACACAAATTCTAACATCACCATTCTTACTTCTTATAGGTACTAGATTAGCCACCTATTCAGAAAATGTTATAGAAAAAATGACACTAGTATCAATCATTTTATCTATCTTTTTATTAATAATGTCTTCTAACAAAGGGCTAATTATTCATATTTTCTCCCTGGCATATTTGATACTTGCCTTAATTAAAATGTCATGTTTATTAATACGCGTATCATACCATTTAATATCCTTTTAATACCATGCAAATATATCAATAAACTATTTAAATAGATTAATAAAATGAACCTTTTCATTTTTAGTTACTTGGATCCCTAAATAGATATATTTATGAATATATTTAATGCCTAAATGTATGGGAATAGTTTCACCTATGATTCTTATTGATGGTTATTTAGCTCTACTCATTTCTAGCTACTCAATTGGTGAAAACATAGACTCTAAAATTACTAAACTAGCAGGAAATGTATTAGTACTTCAATATAAATAATCTCCAAAAATAAAAATATAATCATCATGATCAAATTAATTTACTTTGAAAAACTAATATATATATTCATCAAAATTAAACACTGGGAAATTATCTTTGAAATCAAGAATATTGGGACAAAATAATTCAATTAAGGAAAAATCAACAGTGGGGTCAACTTCACTCAATGTAGGATTAGAAGCATAAACTACAAATTTATCTTCTCTTCTATTAAATTCTCTAAGAATATGAGTGATATTAAATGCTTCAAAATTTTCAATCAATGCCCAAACTTTCTGAGTATAACAATGCAAATGGGTTTGATTGGTTTAATAGATTTTTTAAATCTATCTCATTATTACCTCTGAGTCTTTAAAAACTTCTAAATTTTTAACATTCAATTCTATAGATTTTTATAATCTTAAACATAATACTTCAAATTTTGTTGTGCTATTAGTGTTTTCAAAAGATAATTTTTAAGCATAATGAAATATCTTACTGATAGAAGACATGAAATAAATACCAGCACCACTACCTTGTTGAGAACAAGCTCCATTGAAGTAAAGAGACCATAAAATATTTATTTTAAATATTTATTCATGTTGATTTTCTATTTCATCAACATTTAACAACTCATACATTTTAATACCGATTTCTATGTAAGAATTGCTAGATGAAGAAGGTGTTGGTGTATTTATTTTCTTTATTGCATTTACTTGTATTTATTATTTAGGTGGGTGCACTAATTACTTATTATAATTAGTTTATTGTATTGAATAATAATTTGCACTAGATATGATAAGCTTGCTTAGCTAGTAGTCAATTTGGACACGTATCTTTTTATCAAGGAGTTGCACTCCATAATTTAGGATAAGATAGGATAAGATTACTTAATTAGTAGTCAAATTGTGTTAATTATTTACACAATTGTGACTCCTATCTTTATATTGTGGAGTTACACTCTACTATTCATGTAGTCAGATATCAATTGAACTACACATTTGTGAATTTTTTTATCTTTATCTTACACAGTTTGTTCTATATAAGAAATGGATATGTGTATATTATATAGTAGATCAATATTGAATTATCAAATCAATTCATCATATTTAAGTTATTTATTTATTTTATTTATTATCTCAAATATACAGTTATTATTTATTACTACTACCATTTTATCTCTTATTCATTCTTTCTATTAGATTCATTATATCTTATATGTTAATTCTAACATGTTACTAGAGTTATCTTGAATCTATAGATTGATAAATATTTAAGAGAAAAATATCTAGATATAGGATCAGTTTTTCAATTTTGTATATAAATATAAATTAGATTTTTATGGAGAATTTTTGAGCTTACCATTGAGTTCATAGTGCATGAGATAGTCAAAATCATCTATAATTTTATCTAGATTGGGTACAAAAGATGAAATTAACAAGATTTTGATCTAGAAGCACCATACTCAAATCTAGTGGGTACCTAAAAATCAAAGTATTTCTAAGTAAAATGAACCTCATAGTTTCATTTAGAAGACATCAAAACCTATAAATCCATATAAAATTTATATAATTTCGACACACACCTACAAGGCAAAATTTTTTGCTCTCAGAAACGGTCATATGGACTATGTAGAGCCAAAAAAATTGAATAGGCCTCATAAATCAATAGGTAAAATTGAGATCACAACTTTAAGATCTTGTTGTTTGAACACCAAGTCGTATTTTTGAATGAAAAGCTTTTTCTTAAATAGCTTGAAATTTTAAGCTCTTCATTATTGTACTTTCAATATTTTTTGCAAATTTTTATAGAATTCAAGATTTATATGACATACATGGGCCTATCGCACTATTTTCTCAAAATTTAAATAGCATAATCTTCTTATAGAATTACACTTTCACAACCCAAGTATGCCATAGACTTCTTAGCTCAATTTCATAGAGTAGATTTTAGGCCTACATCGACTCCTTTCTCATTTGGAGTTAGACTTGAGGTTCATTATTCCACTCCCTTGGTTGATGCCACATTATATCTCTATCTTGTAGGCAACCTCATCTATCTAAATCATACATAGCCTAATATTTCATATGTAACTGGCATGGTTTCACACTTTAAGTAAATAGCACATGAGCTTCATTGGAGAGCTACCAAATGTATTTTGAACTACATTCACGGCACTATCAGTTATGAGATTCACTATATAGTAGGTATAAGTTTAGATTTGGTGGGATACATAGATTTTGATTGAGCCAGTGACTATAATGATCATAAGTCCACTTCTAGATATAGTATTCACTTCACATCTAACCCTATTAGTTGGAAGAGCAAGAAGCAAAATGTTATTGCTCTTTCATCTATAGAGGCTAAGTGTCATGGCACTATAATGCCACTACTGAGGCTATTTAGCTTTACAATATTTTCACTAATCTTCATGTTCCATTTTAGAAGCTATCAGTCATCTACTATGACAACCAAACCACTATCTAGATCTCGAAGAATCTAATTCATCATCAGAGAACCAAACACATAGAGATCCATAAGTACTTTATTAGGAAGTTGATTTAGGTGGAGATCATTGATCTTCAATATTATCTTATTGAGGAGCAGATTGTAGATATTTTCACCAAACCTTTTACTTAGAACAAGTATCTTCACTTGTAATATCTTTTGAGGGTGTGGGACATCGATTCTTCAAGAGAATTTAGTTATAGAAAAGGGTCTCCTAGACCTTCATTTTGAGGAGGATATTTTTTTCTTCAGGTTTTGTCCTTTCTTAATCTATTTGTACAAAGTACCTAATATGGCTACACATTATCGAGACTCTTATCTGTATAACCCTACTTAAGCTTCGCTTATGAGGCGTTTTAGTATATTTATTTGGTTTATTATATTTAATTATATTTATTATTTAAAATAGTGTAATAATTACTTATTGTAATTAGTTTATTATGTTAATTAATAATTTACACCATATAAGATAAGCTTGTTTAGCTGGTAGTCAACTTGGACACCTATCTTCTTACCATGGAGTTAAACTCCACTACTCAGAGTAAGATAAGATTAGATTGTTTAACTAGTAGTCAGCTTGTGTTGATCATTTACACAATTTTGACACCTATCTTGTTATTGTGGAATTGCATTCCACTATTGATATAGTCAGATATTAATTAAACTACACGTGTTGTGTGAGTTTCTTGATCTTTATATTTCACACCTTACTCTATATAAGTAATGTATATTTTTGTATTTTATATTAGATCAATATTGGATTATCAGATTAATTCATCATATTTGAGTTATTTATTCATTTTAGTTATTGTCTTGAATATACAATTATTATCTATTACTATTATTATTTTATCTCTTAGTCATGATTTTTATTAGATTCATTAGATCTTATATGCTAATTATAATAGAAGGATATTCAATTAAAGTACCAAAAAATTATTCTCTCATAATAAATGCAATCTCATTATTAACTAGCACTCAAGTTACATCTTTACTAAGAAATGCTCCAGTAGCTTTTGATCAATCTCTTCCTAACAACATTGCATAACTAGGAATAACTAAGACCTAAATACTCATCATACATCTAATATGCTCATAATATATAATCTTAATGACTATGTCACAAAACTTATCATAAATTTTAGTTTGTCTAGCACCAAAATCAATAATCTTTTTTCTATTTGTTTCATAAAAAATACCCAATTGATTAGCAATACATTTAGGCATGATATTATTTGAGGCACCAATATCCAAAATATAATTATGAATTATTTTATTTCTAATCCTAACTATGACATAGAAAAGAGGTATATAATCATCATAGAGGTCAAACTATTGAGCATATATATGTTTAAAATTATTTGTCTCTTGTAGACATACATCAGCTCTTGGATTTTTAACTACTTCATTAATTTTATTTAATTATCCAAGAAGACTAGCAGCCTATAACAAATAAAATTCATCTTTTATGGTTTTCAAATAATAAATTATGTCGTAAGTCTTATCATTTATTTGTCTAAAGATTTTATATTTATAATGTTGATACTGTGTGTTATTATATCTAGTTGTAAAAGAAATATTTTTATCATTTTTATCATTATTATATTTAGTTGTTTTAACTTTATCATCTAAATGAGTTTTATCATTTGTTCATCTATTATTGTGAGGAGCTTTATAATCATTATTCCTAGTATTTATAACATAGACATTTTCATTTCCCAAAGAATCATCAAGTGTATTTACATTATATGTTGAATCTTTAGATATCTTATCTTTTCCATGTAAAAGATACTTTTAAAACTTAATAACAACTTAAGATGTTTTAGTATTATGATCAAGCTCACTTATATTACATTAATAAGAAGTATTATCATCTTTTCAATCATGTTAACAATCTAAAACATTAATAAAGGAATAAAATTACAAGGATTAACCTTACCTTATTATTATTATTATTATTATTATTATTATTATTATTATTATTATTATTATTATTATTTGAGGTGGGGGATGGGTAGGGACTCATAGGTGGTGGTCAATTTTATAAGATCAAAAATAAAAACTCTTAAATGGTAAACCCATCTACATATCTATTACCTTATATGTATATATGTTTGATGGGGATCTCATCAAAGTATTATATATGAATTAAAACATTATGAACTAGGTTCACGATGGTTGATCTTCTTGAAAAATCTACTCTTACATAGTTTTTAATGTCTTGATAGTCACATTCTATATCTAAGACTATAATAGTGATTTTGTTGGAAAAATAAATACTCCATATAGTCTCACTTGCTTTTGCCACATGGTTAGTCTTAATTTATAAAGGCCATATATAAAATACTATGATAACTCTATTATCATATATAAATACACATCCACTACCCACTCTACCTAGCTTTCCTTTTTATCCTCCACCAAAATGGAGTTTGGCCTAGGATACAAGAAGTCTTCTCCACTTCATTGTAATTAGATATATCATTTTTACCTTTGGTAGACTTTATTTTAATACATAGATCCCAATTGTGGATAGTGTATTCTTATAACATTGTCACTTTAATAAAATCATGATTGTTAATGGAAGACATGTTTTTTATTGATAGTTGTTACCATAGAACAACCCACACTTAGAGTATTAATATTATTCAAGAATATTCAGATACTCCTCTCTTTCAATATACCCCAAAATAATAGGGAATAAAAATCATCCACAAATTATTAAGGCAAGGGGTGGAAAAGGGCGTTTGGCACTCCATGACAAGATCAAAAAATAAAATTTGTTGTGATCTATTAGATAAAAAATAAACAAATAAAATAGTCAAATATATTGGGATAAAACTTATAACAAAATATGAAGTACTTGCTCAATGTTACATAAATAGAGATGACATCTATTTCAAAGAGGAAAACATTAATCAAAATGTTATAAAAATAAATAATTTTAATTTGAGCTACAATCCATAAAAATGGGTCAAATTGAGGATGGATATCCTATAGAAACCACTAGTAGTAAGATTATGTTTAACTAGATAACCTGATTTGACATTGTAAGACCCATCCTCTTATGCTAACCAAGTCAATTCATCCTCTTCTATAAAAAACAATTATGAAAACCATTAATCATCTCATTAAGAGAGTGAAATCTAGCCATTTATTTTGGGTTATAAGAATCCATATATTTACTTTTTAGAATTACTCCATTTGATTTATTTCCATTAGAAACTCCCTCCTTATATATGTTCCCATTAATTTCTTAGTTTTTCCAAATTAATAATATAAATCTATGACTAATAATTTTATAGAAAGAAATGGTACTTAAAGGTTCACTTAGAATCTAATCATTGATACAAAACAAAGCCTTTTGTCATCCCCAATAGTCATCCTGAGGCTTTCTAAAATAACTTCCTACATTTTATGATGTTCCAAAAATTAAGACTTCATAGAGGATATTCTAAAATGAGAAAAATATCTACTTTAAATTTCATTTTAAATATAATAATACTTAACTTTAATATAAAAATAAATAAATTTAACATCTATATAATAATTAGAAATAAAATTTAACCTTGCCAAAGTTATCCATTAAATCTCAAATTTTTAAAGATGGGTTTGAAAATGTTCAAAAGCATTTGTTAAAAATATAAAGTGATTATTAATGGATAGATTAATTAAACAAATTATTTTATAGACTATTTCATTTTGTTGACTTTACTTTTATAGATTTTTTTCCATATTCATGTATGCAAACATATTCATATATTTATATTTATATTTATGTATAAATATAAATAATTTGATGTTCATATTTATCTACATGTTATTTACCATTTGGTCTAAATAAATAGTCTAAAATTATTTATAAATAATAACATATGTAAATGTGTTCATATATTCTTTCTGTGAAATACTATGTTGTACATTTCTTTAACTACATTTAGTTCTTTAACTTAAAACTAGATAAAAATAGGAGTCCTACTCACAACGAAAAGGGAACCTAGGTTATAATTTTATATAAATAGACCATATGACTTATGAATATATATATTTTTTAATTTGTTCTTAGAATGAAAGGTGCCATTATGAACCGTTAGATATGAACTAAGAGCTTTGATTTCAATATTATTTGACTAAGTTCATAATAATCAAAAACATTATTATTAAGAAGCTACATATTATATAATAATGTAAAAAATAAAATAAATATAATAATAGAGATAATCCAAAAAATAAAATATGTAATATATATGATAAAATAAAAGATTTATGTAGTAAAATATTAGTAAAGATAAGGAAATATCTATGTGCAAGATATCAAGTTCTATTAATTTTGAAGATGAATAGATTACATGTAAAATTAATGTTTTGGATTATATAAGAATTATGCAAATATAAATGCATCTAATTGGAAAACTATTATTGGGATTCTACCTCCTAAAAGTAGAGTGAATAAATGTCATTAGGACTTTTCTACTAAAAATAGAAATCAATTGAATTCATCTTCCTAGAAACAGGGTTTCGCTCAATGATTTTTAGTTTTGGGAATGTGTTGTCCCATTAGACCCCATACAAAAACACCCCCACACCCTCCTGTCAAGATATGAACTACAAACCACACTAAAAAATAATCAAAATTTTCAATTTATTATCATATATCTAACAATCATTTATTATTATATATTTATATTATCTTGTGGTAAAGAACTAATATATTCTGTAATGAACCTTAATTACCATGATTAAAATGAACATAAATTTTTCATAATATATGATGAGGAATTATGCTAAGTTCATGTGAAACATTAATTTCCAATGCGACATTTTTTCATTAGTGATCTTTATTTATGATCATATATGTTATGACCAATATATGGTTTGGTTATTATTTGGTAGATGTATATAAAAGGAAAATTAAATTATGGGTTTCATTTTATTAATTATTAATATTTGATAAATTTTTAAAAAATTTAAAGACATTTTTACCATTTTTTATAAAATGATATATACAAAATTATTAAATTTATTAAAAGATGTACATATTAAATATATTTTTTAGTTGTATTTTTTAAATTCAATTGTAAGTAAATTATTGTTTAATAAATGTATTCTTTAAATGTTTTTCTCATAAACATATAACTCAAAACTATTTATTAATCCATGAAGCACACTCTTGGAAAGACTTTACTCAGAATTTTACAAATGAAAATATTGTTTTGATAATGGTAAACCCATCTTCAATTAGTGTGGAATCTAGTCCAGGCATATAGGGGAAGGCCCATGTTTCCAGAGTGTTTCCATTGATGTCAATCTAATTTCATTGATGTCTAGATACATATGGTGAAGATGCATGGTATGCATGGTATGAACTCATATGCTTGATATGAAGACTCAACATAGAACACAATGAGCTATGAAGATCCTAAGTCAAGATCAAAATATCTATGTAAGTAGCAACAAAGATGCTCTGTTATGCTACAAAGATATTCTATTGAATCTTTGAAGATCTTCAAGGAAACTTTGAAGACCTATCCACCCATGATCCTAAGATGTCTAGCTGCACTCTGAATATGCCCAATTGTACTTTATAGATTAATATAGCAACTCCAAAGATATATACTATACATATATATGTTTTTACTCTTTATATATCTTATTTTAGACATTACAATTCATATTAATAGTCCAAAATGATCATATAATATCTCCTTATTGAAGGAGAATTTGAAGGCAACTTGATGATTCTTCTGAGGTTGATGTCAATTTTTTAAGTCAACGTAAGTATGTTTTGAAGTACTAATATTTGAATACAATGTGTGTAATCATAAATGAGTGTTTTAAGGTTAGTTGTCAAGATTCGAATGCTTGATAAGTCTTGTCATGACACTAGCCATTGCATGAATAAATATTGTGATAAGGTATGATCTTGGTGGCCTTGTGAGATGAATGCATAGGGTTGTAAGAGGTTGTATGAGGATTTTTTATCATGTTTATGAGGCTTTAAATCACTCAAATTATTCTCATGGTAATCATGCATGGGTAATACCTATAGACCTAGTATTCAACTAGACCACCTCTAGACTTTACTTGGCCTAATGAAGAAACATGAGCTATTGATAAGACATATAAAGAATAATTGACAATTTTTACATAAGAAAGAGGTTTTTTGAGTTTTCACATGAGCTCTTGAGAGTCTTAATATTAGTTATAACATCATCTTCAAGACCTATTATGACTTGAAGGTAAAAGGCTTAGAGAACAAACATAGAGATGGTGGCTAGATGGGGTATTAAGATCAGTTTCTAAGGCATGTGAAAGTATGTGTGAATCAACAAAGGTATGCCATCTTATTTTAACTATGTTGACTAAGTTTTAGTTCAATATTTAAAGTGTAAGGAAATAAAAGGTGTTTTGAGGTCTTTCTTGTGCATAGAATGAAGGGTTCTCAACCCGAGAAAAAAATTCAAGTGTTCACTAACATGTGTAACCTCTGCATGAGAACCTAATATATTCATGGTATATGCATAAGGTTACTATATAAATTTTCAATGATTTGGTTTATGGATTAAGGTGCTAAGATTTATGAATGATTATTAAGACTATGATATGGTTTAAACCCTCGAGGAATCCTAATAGTGATCCGATGTGAAATAAATTATTCTAAAATGATCAAAATGGATTGTTTTATCTATTTATTCTACTTGGTCATGAATTAAACTCTCTTTGACATCTTCATGTCTGATTTGTTTATTAGGATCGTGAGTGGACCCTACAAGAAGAGATATATTTCTCAAAGATTTATTGTAGCATATAAAGTTGTTTGAGTCAAAGTTGATAAATTAATTAAGGTCTAATATTGAGACTTATATCCTATGTCCATGGTGGTTTTTAAGTAGGTTATATACCTTATAGGTGATAAACTGGTCATACAAGTTGACTAGTCGCTAGTAGACCTATTGATACAGATAGTGGGAAAATAAGGAAGAATTGAAACATTTATTAGGGATGGATCCAAATGAATTGGTATTTTTTTGAATAACTATAATACATTTTCATGTTGGATATATGTTTTATAGGTTGGTAGTAATTATGAAAATATTGTTCATAAGTTGACCTATCTAGTGAAGATGAGATAATGAAGGTGTAATGTTGTGATGTTGGTTTGTAAGGCTAATATTGCCAAATAACCAAGTTATATACATATCTAAGAATGATATAATTATCATATAGGATCATACACATCCATCAAGAGATTTTGAATGTGTCTACATAGATGTTGAAATTCAATATCACCATGACTACTCTTCAAGGCCAACTGAAAGTTTTGAGTAAGCAGGTTACAATGATAAGGTTGAGACTCTATGCCATGAGTTGATATATCCAATGTATATAATGATGTTTTTTGAGACTTTAATGACATATAAATAATTTTCATATGCTTTAAAGTTAGTATAAGATATTTAAATGTTGAATCCAAAAAGACTTATCTTACTATGTAAGGACCATGTGAGAGAAGGTCAGCAAATTGGTCTACAAGACTAGTAGTTGTCACTATAACTTGTGCTTATATATATGCATATACACACACACACACACACACACACATATATATATATACATATATATATATATATATATACATATATATATATATATATATATATATATATATATATATATATATATATATATATATATAAAATAATGTTTTTATAAGGATATTTTAGGATCATATAAATGCATTTAAAATATTGTAAAGTTATTCTATTTGTCGTTTAGGTCATTTTTCTATGACTATGTTTTGAGGCTTCTTAGTAGTTCTGAGTGGAACACTTATAAGGAAGGCTTTGAATACTTTTACCTTGAGTTGTGAGGTGTAATGTACATGATGATGACCAAAAGGTCATTTGTCTTCTATATATATATTTTTTTCCTTGGTATTTTGGTAAAATTATGTTTTTTATTCATTTGTTTAAAATGGACTTTATAAGTATGCACAGACCTATTATGAACATTACTAATGATGTGTTCCAAGAAGTGGTTTCAGATAAAAAGTGTTAGGAATCCCATATAATATTATCATTGGTATATTATAGTGTTATATGATTTGTTTATACTATGTGAGGTGTTTCAATATGATCCAGGAATATCAAAGTGTAATGTGTCCTCAGTAGGCCTAATTAAATTAGGTCTCCATCAGACCTAAAAGAGAAATAAGGTATAACTACAATAGGTCAAACTTAAAGGGACTCAAATCATGTTTAATACATGTCTATATTATTTTTTAACATACATTCCATGGATTACCTAATAAGATAATAATTTTTTGGTGATTGAGAAGGATATGATCAAGTGAGTTGTATAAATACTAGGTAGTTTTAGGCCTCTTTTGGGATCTAGTGAGTATGAAGAGTGTAAGTGAATAATATAAAACTTGGTAAGTAGATTAAGATATTATAGACCATTATGAGTCTACAAGGTTAGTGATTAAGTTTTGACATAGATTATACATATGAAGATAAAGTTCATATGACCTATTCAATTCAAGAAGATGGTAGTTGAGCAAAGAAGGCTAGAGGCCAAGTTGAGAGGGATAGAAGTGTGCAAAGAGACAAAAAAAGAAGATCATCATCTATTATATGAGAAATAACTTATTTTACAGGTGATCAAGTGTTTTATTTTTCTTATTTGGTGTTTATTCATGTAGGGGGTTGTTGCCTCCTTGTAAGTTCATACTTGTTAAAGCCTGATTGAGTTGGTGCTTAGCTAGTTGGGGTTGGTGCTCTATGTGAAATAGGTGATTCCTTAAAGTTTTATTTTATCTTATAGGACTATATTCCATTTTTATCATCAATTTTTTTCTTCCCCTTAAGATTTTCCACATATATACTATGTTCATGTTTTTCATGCTCTTCTTGATTTAGGTTTATGCTTTATAAGATGTACATAATTGTTTAAATTATCTATGATTTTTTAAGTAAGATTGTTATAGAAAGTTTTTGATGACTGAATCACCCCCCTCTCAATAATTTAAATTCTAATATTTGGTATTAGATTGTGGTCCTTTGAATTAGATCTAAAACCTAAATGAGATCCTGTAAATAAGTATGGTTAGTCAACAAGCTCAAGGTGGTTTCTCTACCAGTAAGGATGCATTATTCAATGGATCCAATTATTAATTTTGGAGTGTTAGGATGAAGATATATTTGATGTGTCAAGGTCATGATATATTGCAATCATTATGGATGGCTACATTGTTTATCCTATTCCACCAATTGATGCAATAGGTAATAAATCTAGTGAAAACAACTTAGAGGCAATGAATTCCATTCATTGTGATCTGTCAAGAATAGTGTTTATGAAGGTAATACATAATACATCAGCTAAATTAATATGGGACAAGTTGAAGACTATTTATGAATGAGACATCATGGTGAATATGGATAAATTATAGACCCATCAAAGATAGTTTTAAAGCCTAAAGATGAATAAAGATAAAACCATTGCATCTTATCTATTAAAGGTTGATGAATTTAACAATGTCGTAAGAGGATTTTGAGAAGAAGTGAAATAATCTACCATTGTTCAAAAAGTATTGAGATCACAAAATCCTAATTTTGAATCTAAGGTATCTGTATTAGAAGAGATGTAATATTTGGACAAGATAGAGATTGATGGGCTTCATGAAATTTTGACTTCCTATGAGATGATAAATAATGAAGGAAGACCTTTGAAGGAGGAATCACCTTGTAAAGTTAATAAGAAGTCAAAATCCAAGAATTTCAAGGATGAGTAATGCCTAGATATTGATTATTATCAACTAATAGTTATGTTTGAAAGGAAATTGAGGTTTGGATCTAGTATGTACAAAGGTAAATTGCCTTTTAAATATTTAAAGTATGGCAAAATTAGTCACTTTGAATCCAATTGTCCTAACAAGGATACATCTAAGAATGATGAAGAACATTATGAACATCATGGAGATGACAAGAAGACCTATAATCTTGATAAAAATAAAAAGGAAAAATAGGTATAAAGGTAGGAAAGGAACTTTGAAAAATAACATAATCTTCTACACTAAAAAATATAACTCTTCTGATGTACTTGATTAAAGTGAATTGGAAAGTGATAGTGGCAGTAATGAACCTTCACATGACAATAATGAAACCTTGTTCATGGCCATAGAATCAAACAATGAGGGTTTTTCAAATTAGAAAGACATTATGGTTAATCTAGAATCAAATGAAGAATAGTCAAAAGCGAATCTTTAGGCAGAGTTGATAAGTTAGAGGAGTTAAAGTTTTAAAAAATAAAGAATCGCAAGAAAAGATCACAAGTTAATTACTATGAGCAACAGATTGTCTTGTTTGAGGAGAGATTGAATAACGCCTCAAAGGAGTATTATGATATCATCAATCAATTTGAGGCATAGATGTAGATAGTCAATGCAAACCTCAAGGCTGAAAAGGAAGAATCCATTAGGTATGAAACTAAAATAGAATACCTAAAAGCTAGGATGGATCGAGCATATAGGAATGTGAATAACTTTGTGAGGTTTGAAAAGATCACTGATACTCTAGATGATATTTGAGTAGTAAAATGTCTAAACATGATAAGATAGGTCTTGTTTTCAAATAAGATCAAAAGGAGGCACCTCTAGTCAAGGATGAGACTGTTGAAGTCAAAAAGGTCAAGATGAGAAGACCTATCAAACATCTTAATGATATAAGGTATGATACTTATTTCAATGGTTATTGTTTTCTTAGCACTATGTCTAGTCATAGAACAAGATAATGTAGAGGACCCTCTAAGAATTAGTACTCATGGAACTATGAGATTCATAATTCAGATCAGTTAAATGGTATATATAAGGTGTTTTATATCACTATCATAATGTATGAAACATTACAAGATTCTCTCCTAATAGAGTTAGAAGGCCATGAAGTCAAATTAGGAAGTTTCAAGCCCCTAAAGTGAAATAAAGAAGGAAAATGAATGTATGGTAACCAAAAGTAGTAAATATAAGTCATTATTAGTCTACAAGCTCAATTGGACTACTTGTTATGATAGATCATGCCCTAGGTGTGAAATCAAGTCTAGAATGTCTATTGTCAGCTCACATTGATGATCAAATGGTTGTTGAAGAGATCAATCCTATAGTACCAATCTAGCCCAAAAGGATACTGAAGAACATTTGGTATTGTGAGAGCATGGAGATATTAGAATCTCCTAAATTATTATTGTTTTAGTACCTTATGTAAAGGGGTGACTCTATTAGGCTTCATGGAGACACTCATCAGTAAGTGGAAGCCTGGTAGATAGTTGTTGAGCTTTGATAAGTGTTGTATGGTATGAAGGCATGTTGAAGATTATTGATTCTAAGATGTAAGTGTAATCTTTTGGAATATTAAAAGGAAAGTATTGGAACCAAAATGATTTATTTATGTTGAATATGGTATGTGTGTACTATTGATTCATATGGTGAGCAAGTTGAGAAGATAAAGTGAGAGCGTGGTTGTGTAGCTCTGTATGACCCTTCTTTATTGGGTTGATGCATTTATTGATATATGTTTGGTATAAAAGAGGGTTTCATAGCTCTGAGTTCATTTATCAATAGAATGGTTTCCTTTTTTATCTATATATAGGTCTATCTACTTAGTATTCCCTGGTTGTGTGAGGTGAAGGTTATCAAGGAAGATAAAAGTTGGGTACATAGTGAACTAGGTGTATTTATAGTCCTAATAAATAGTCAAATATCACTACAAGGGATATCATGATATATATGGATTAGATATAGCCTATTAAGCTCATATAAGATAAAAAGAGACTATTTTCATAGTTTATGAATGAATAATGATAGTTTGAGTGATATGTTCAAGGTGAGATTGTTAAAAAATATTTTTTCTAATTATTGATCAAGATTGATATCAAAGAGAATCATGCATAAGGTGGATATCAAAAGTGAAATGATATAATTGGGAGAGTAAAATTGGTAGTGATTAGTTGCATGAAAGAGTTTTAATGAGTGAGGCCAATCATGAAATAAGTTTATGTGAGTGGTTTTCATGAGTGGTTGCCATAGATTCAGAAGATTTTGTGCCATCTAGTGTATTTAAGAGGATGTATCTTCTCAAGGAGAGAAAATAAGATTCCATAAGGTGTTTTCAATAATTGAAGAGCCTAAGGTGAGTACTTGGTCAACATTTACTCGTGTGGTTTCCTAAAATTCAAGTTGAGGGTTCAAATAAGTTGTTTATGGAAGACCCTTTGTCATTAATGTCAAAGGGGGAGAAATATCAGTTTGAGAGAGAAGATATTGATCAAACTATACCATGTTTTATCATCAATGAAAAATAAGGGGAGGGGTTTGATGGCATAGTGTTGTCATTGATGTCAATCTAATGTCATTAATTTCTATATGCATCTTGTTAAGATACATGGTGTGTAGGGTATGTTCTTGTATTTCTGATATGAAGACTGGACATAGAGCATAGTAAGCTATGAAGATCCTTAGTCAAGATCTGAATATCTATGTAAGAAGATCTAAAGATTGTTTATCAAGCTATGAACATGTTCTATTGAAGGTCCAAAGATCCACCAAGAAACTCCAAAGATGTTTTGATGAAGCTCTAAATACATGTCCAGTCATGCTCCTAAGATGTCTAGTTGCACTTTGAAGATGTCCAATTATACTCTATAGATTAATATAACAAATCCAAAGATATCTAATGTGGATATATATATTTTACCTCTTTATATATATACATACATACATAAATATATATATATATATATATATATATATATATATATATATATATATATATATATATATATATATATATATATATATATATATATATATAATTTTAGACATTATTGTTCATAGTAATAGTCTATAACTATCCGATAATGTATCTCTATTGAGAGAAAATTTAAAGGCAACCTAATGATTCTTCTATAGATGATGTCATGTTTTAGGTCAAGGTAAGAATGTTTTGAAGCACTAGTATTTTAATAAAAGTTTTATAAGCATCAAGGAGTGTATAAATGTCAATTTTCAAGCTTCAAGTGTTGGATAAGTCTAGCCATGACACTAGTCATTCCATGAAGAAACATTGTGAGAAGGTATGAGCTCGGTTGACTGGTGAGACGAATGCATAAAGGCATAATAGGTTGTATGATAATGATTATGAGGCATTGGATTACTCAAGTTAGTCTCAAGGTAAGACTTGAAGACCTAGTATGCAACTAGACCACCTCTAGACCCTGATTGGCCTAATGAAGCAACATGAGTTATTGATAAGATATATGAATAATACTTGACAATGTTTAAGCATGAGAGAGATTTTTTGAGTTTATACCTGAGGTGTTAAGATCTTGGACAATGGTTATAAGCTTATCTTCAAAACCTATTGTGACTTGTAAGTTAAAGGCTTACAGAGAAAAGAGAGAGATGGTCACTACATGTGGTATCAAGATCAATTTCCAAGGAAAGTGAAATTATGTGTGCATTGACAGAGGCATGTATTATTTTTTTAATTATATTGACCAAGTTTTAAGTTAAAATTTGAAGGTTAAGGCAAGAAAAGGTGTTTTGAGGTCTTTCATGTCTATATAATTAGGGGTTCTCAAGTTGAGGAAAAATTTGAAGTGCTCATTTCCGTCTGTAACCTTTGCATGAGAACTTCAGACATTCATGGTACACAGGGAAGGATCTTAGCTCAAAGTTACCAGAATTGGTTTTTGGGATACAGAACTAAGATTTATAAATGATTATTTAAACTATGAGATGGGTTAAACCCTTAAAGAACATAACTATTGACTTGATGTCAAATAATTTATTTTAAATTGATTATAATAGATTGGTTTGTCTAGTTTAGATATTAGATCATGAATTCAACTCTCTCAAGCATCTCTAGGTGCAATTAAGTTTTAGGTCAAAATTTGAAGGTTAAGGCAAGAAAAGGTGTTTTGAGGTCTTTCATGTGTATATAATTAGGGATTCTCAAGTTGAGGAAAAATTTCAAGTGTTCATTTCCATGTGTAACCTTTACATGAGAACATAAGACATTCTTGGTACATGGGGAAGGATCTTAGCTCAAAGTAACAAGAATTGGTTTCTAGGATACAGAGCTAAGATTTATGAATGATTGTTAAAAATATGACATGGTTTAAACCCTTAAAGAACATTACTATTGACCTGATGTCAAATATTTTTTTTAAAATTGATTATAATAGATTAGTTTTTCTAGTTTAGATATTAGATCATGAATTCAACTCTCTCAAGCATCTCTGGGTGTGATTTGTTTGCTAGTAGAGTGAATGGACCCTATAAGAAAGGCCTTATTTATCAAATATTTTCTATAGTAGGTAGAGTTCTCCAAAAAATTTGATAATTAAATGAATATTTTATCTTGAGAATTTTATCTTATTTCCATGGTGGTTTCTAATCAGGTTCTAGCCCTTAGGGGTAATAAATAGGTCATACAAGATGACCAATCACTAACAAACCTAGTGATATAGATTTTGAGGTTTCATAATGTGTTTTGAGTTCAATGGTAATTATGAAAATATTTATAATAAGTTGACCTATCTAGTGAAGATGAGATAATGAAGGTGTAATGTTGTGAGATTCGTATGCAAGACTAGTATTGTCATATAAATATATTATCTACCTATATAGGCATGATATAATGATCATATAGGACCATACACACGCATCAGTAAATTTTGAATGTGTCTACATAGGTGTTGAAATTCAAAATCATCATCACTAGTCTTCAAATTAAAGTGATAGTTTTGGGTAAGCATGTTGTAGCGATGGATTTGAGACTTTATGTCATGAGTTGATACATATAATGCCAATAATTATGTTATTTGAGACTTGAAATAATTATAAATTATTTTCAAAATATTTAAATTTAGTATAATAGGCTGAAATGTTGAAACCAAAATGGCTTATTTGGTTGTGTAAGGACTATGAGAGAGAAGGTCAACAAATTAGTCTGCAAGACTAATAATTGCCATTATAACTTGTGATCTATACATTATATGTTTTTATAAGATTTTTTAGGATCATATAAATGAGTTGGAAGTATTTGAAAGTGATTATATATGTGTTTTAGGTCATTGTTTCCATGGTTGTGTTTTAAGGCTTGTTAGCTGTTGTGAGTGGGCTACTTGCAGAGAAGGGTTTGAGTACTTTTACCTCGAGGTGTGAAGTATAATACACATGGTGAGGATATTAAGATCATGAGGATTTTTTATATATTTTATTTTTCCATGATTTATTGTAAAAATTATATTTTTAGTTTAGATGTTTAAAATAGACTTTTTGAGTATGCATAGGCCTAATATGAACAATAATAACGATGTGCTCCAAGTAGTTGTTTGAGGTAAAAAGTATTAGGAAGACTAGATAATCTTAGAAGGTTTATATTAGAGTGGAATATGATGTGTTCCTATTATGTGAGTTGTTTTAATATGCTCCAATAATATCAAAGGGTAACATGTGATAAGTAGGCCTAATGGAATTAGGTCTCCATGATACATAAAGGAGAGATAAGGCCTAATTGAAATAGGTCAGACCTAAAGGGATTCAAAGAACATTCGATCCATATCTATGAAATTTATCAATATCTATTCCATGGCTGACCTAAGAATATAATAATGTTTGGCTAACTAAGAAGGATATAATCAAGTGACTTGTATAAATACCAGACAATTTTAACCCTATTTTGAGATGTGGCGAGTATCAAGAGAGTAAGTGAATGATATAACACTTGGTAAGAAGAATACGGTCTTATAGACCATCATATGATTATCTAATATTAGTGATGAAGATTTGAAATAGGTTGTGCATATGAGGATCAAGCTCATATGACCTAATCAAGTCAAGAAGAGGGTTAGTTGAGGGAAGAAGGCTAGAGGCCAATTTGAAAGGGATATAAGTGTATGAAGATTTGAGGAAGAAGATAATCATTTGTTTTTAGAAACAAGTTATTTTTAAAGTGATCAAGTGTTTTAGGTGGCTAAGTTGGTGTTGAGTTATCTAGGGGTTTGGTGCCTCCTTGCAAGTTGATTCTTGTTAAAACCTAGCTGAGTTGGTGCTTAGCTAGTTGGGGTTAGTGCTCCATGTGAAGTGGTTCTTTAAATAAATTTGGTATTTGTCTTATAGGACTATATTCCATTTGAATCATCAATGGTTTTTATTCCCCTTGAGTGTTTCCCATATATATAGGTTTTTCATGTGTTTCACACTCTTGTGGATTAGTGATTATGATTGTTAAGATGTACGTGCTTGTTTAAATGATCTAGGACTACTTAAGTAAGATTGATAAACAATGTTGTTAAAGACTGAGTCACCCCCTTGTCTTAGTCATTTATCTTTCAACAACCCAGATCTCCCTCATCCCTTAGGATACCTATAAGAAGAATAAGTCCCTAACACATCTAAAGGTTTGAAGTCTCCAAGAGAATAAACAAAGAAAAGCTCCAAAAGAATGACTTGCAAGAGGAGTAGAAAGCAAAAAATAATTAGAATAACCCTTTATAAGGTATAGTCTTGGTCACAAAGGTCCCTAGGTCTCCAAAAAAAAAACCCAAATAAAGCACACTAGAATTGATGACTACCAAAAAGGAATAAGAAAGAGTAGAAGACCAAAGAAACATTTAGGATGAACAAAAAATACCAACAAAATTGAAGCTTTCAAAGCAAATTTTAAATATAAAAAATGTAATCTTGAGGATGTATCCCAATAGATACTTGTCCATTTGAATCACCAATCCAATCAATTGCCACACAAATCACAACAACTGCATGAGCCAAAAGGTCAAAAAGTAACAAAATTCAAAATAGAAGAACACATAGAAATAGTGAAAAATGAAAGGCGTAGACAAAATTTAAACTAAAATTAAAAAAAGGTGAACCTTAAGAATGCATCACAACACTCCACCAGGTTCAATGAACCCATCGACTAGCCCACCCAAGATCGAGTCCTTGTCCTCCAAAGGAAAAACCGTAAAAAATTGCCTTCAACAAATTCAAAAATAGGGGAATCGAAATAAAGCACATCACACAAGACTAGAAAAGATTA
>JARHVA010000597.1:4202500-4242500 GCA_037957365.1 Torreya grandis | reverse complement strand
ACATCTTATAAATGATTTTCCTAGTATGAAACATAAGAAAGGAAATAATTTGTGGATAGATATAAATGTAGAACATATAATAGTGGAAGGAAATCCAAATTCAAGGAAAGAAGAACTATAAATGATTCCCTAAACAAAGGTGGAACATGTAGTCAATGGTGGGGAGTCCATGGCCACAAACACCAATGGGAAGGGGAAACTACAATTAGAATTATAAATAACTAATTGGAGCTTAGAGGTGATTTGTAAACCTCCCATAGAGAAAAGTGTCAAATCATAGATTATTTCCATGGTCTGAGGGGAAGGATTAATAGATACTCCAATTTTACTAGAGGCTACTTTAGAGTTATCCATTCCTATATTACCAAATCTACAGGATGGGAATAGGTGGAAGATAGTGAAAGGGAAGAAAGGAAGAGGTAAAAAGGAACTAGATTCATTGATTATGTCCTTCAGATATTCAATAGAAAGATGA
The DNA here is from genome assembly GCA_037957365.1 of Torreya grandis. Classification (NCBI taxonomy): domain Eukaryota; kingdom Viridiplantae; phylum Streptophyta; class Pinopsida; order Cupressales; family Taxaceae; genus Torreya; species Torreya grandis. The sequence goes on along the minus strand of JARHVA010000597.1, from coordinate 4,242,025 downwards.
AACAGAGAGACTCTTAGGAAATAGTTTGTTAACAATAGTATTTTTGTGTGATCGAGCTTGTTAGTCACTAATGTTTGTTTCTTTGATGGTGTTAGTTTCATTTTCAAGTTTGAGGGTATGATCCTTAAAAATCCCTTGGTTGGTTATTATTTGGTTATTTTTGGGTTGGTTGTAGTCCTTTGGCTTTCTTTATAATTTTTGTAGACTTAAAGTGATATCTACTCACATTAGACACAATCCATTTATTTGTTTTTTAAGGTCTGGGGTTCGTAGTTTCAAAAAATCCCCCATTATCTTTAATAAAATAATATTTTATTTAAATTATTAATTGAAAATTCATAGTGTATTAAATTGGTATCATGTAATGGAGAAGTTACAATTTAATCCATAAATATTATTTAGATATAAATTTATAAAAACTTTAGAATAAATATAATATTTTCAGTATATTGGAATAATTACTTATTAATAAAGAAGGTATTTTTTAAATTCATTTTAATAAAATAACAATATGCACAAATTATTTGTAGTATGTGATGAAAAACCAAGATTGTGCACATGATACTTTGAGAATCTAATAATAAATACTTATTATTCATTTAATAATAAGTGTTTTCATATTTAAGAGAATCAAAATTATTAAAAAATAATAAAAATATTTTTTTATGAAACATATCCATATATTAACTAACCAAAATTTTACAAATAATTCACAAATAATTATATAAATTATGAGAACACTCCATGTAGTGACACTAGGCAAATCTTAGGAATAGATCACATAATAAAAGATAACTTTAAGAAACAAGATCAAGGCTATAAGGTGATGGTTTCATATCATTCAAACCCCATCTCAAGGTTGGTAAGTCATTGCTATCTATAATAGGCTCCTAAGTAGTAGCTTGAAGTGTGTCCCTGTCATCTTCTTCCTGAGTCTCAATGGGAAAATTGGATAGATAAAGCATAGATAAATTGTGCATAATATCCAAATAGCCTCTAGGTGGTTCCCCCCAAGAATCTAAGCATGGATTAGGGGGAGGAGAAGGAGCATCCCAGACATTCTTCCCAATCGAGGAAGGACATAGTGACTGCCACCCTTACCACTATCTAGGAGAGGTCATGCACTAGTACTAGGTACTATTGTGAGAGCGGTGCTAAGAATGGTTGTGATGATACCCACCATAGAGAGACATACCCACTTGATCCTCTAATCTAGGATCCCTACATGGATATGGAAAAATTTGAGTGATTCTGTAAGGAGCATCTCCCCAGTGCGACAGGAGATCCTGAAGATGGCTAAGCCCCATAGCCACTTTATTTTCTTGGACTTGAATCTACAAAAACACATTGGAGATGATCGAGGAATTATTTATATAAAAAAAATTATAATCATTATATGCATTATTAAAAATATAATTATTTTTTCCTTCCAAGTCTAGAAGAAAATCTCCACTCTAAAAGTATGCCAAACTTATGAGTATTTAAAGGGCATTGCAGGTTTATCTCCAAGGAGGATATGCTATCAATGAAAAAATTCAGGCTAGAAAGGTCTAAAGAGATCATGGATTGATGTCTAAACACTTTGAGCTTTGGAAAAATACTCAAAAAATTAAGGAAGCATCTCAAGGTGGCAATAGAAAGAGCATGTGGGTAGGCGGACTCCTACCTAGATGAGCCGTCTACCAATGGGTAAGCCTTGGTGCAGTATTCACCAAAAAAATTAAGAAATCTTGGGATCCACACAAGCCCCCTAGATAGTGTTGAAGAAAATTATTGACATAGTAATAGATGCATTTACACCCCAATGGGAATTAAGCTTATTCACCATGGGTTAATCAGGGATGATCCATCTATAGCCAAGCCAAGGAGTGTAATTGTTAAAGGGGTTCTCTACATACCACATCTAGTCCTCCTAGAAAGTCCAAGTGGAATAGACCTAGATTTTGTGGAGCATGAAGGCTAACATGGTATTGACAATCTCTTAGTAGTATTCCTAGTCTACATTGGCTAATCAAAATTTGGCTTTTGTCTCCTCCCAAGATATCCAAGAGCAAGACCATCTATAGAAGATATCCTGAATGATATGAAATCCTCTATGGAAAAGATTTAGAGTGTTTATCCAAGGGAATTTCACCAAGGGCACTTCATTGATATTGAAAACATGACACCACCATAGAGAATGGGAGTTAGAAAATATCCCATTGTGGAATCTAGAACCAATCCAGAGAAGTCATGGATTATATTTTATCAAGCCTTCCAAATGATTTTGGCTACAAAGTACTTGGGATTTTAATGGGAGACTAAATGAAGATCAAATTGGGGAACATAGGCCATTTTGGCACATAAGTCAATTCCTTACCAAGATATGTCAATGAGGCCTGTCCCTTTAGCATCATGCATGGCACAATAATATTCACAGGCCACCCTGTGTTTCTTTACTATGGGGGGAAGTGGCCTTAGGGATATCTCTAAGATATTTTTCCAACTTATAGTAATATTTTTTAGAAATAACCCAACATCATGAGTAGTACACATGGGTAGTCACAATAATTTTGAGCAGATTTGAAATTTTCATGCTAATGAAAGAAATTTGGTAACTCAATATTCTATCTTCTTAGCAACTCAATCAATAACATATTGCCACAAGAAGGGTGGAAAACCATCAAAACCAAAGGGGATGCCAAAAAATTTAAAGATTTCATCATGTTGGATCCTCTTCTAGAAAAATTTTGTAGCCCATGCTGACGGAGTGAGGTAGGATTATCTTTAGCAATGATTTTTATACCATTACATGTTAGATCCAAAGGCCATGAAAAAAGGTGTTGAGACACTGTAAGGCATTGTCCACATTGGATTCATCCATAATGAGAGTAAGGAAAGAGTCATCTTTAAAGTGGCCATTAAGTAGTTGCATATATTTTTGTGGGTTTGTGGCATCAGGAGGTAAATAAATTCATTTAAGAAGGAACCTAACTTGGGCATTGCTAACAATATATCCAAAACCCTCAGTTGCAAACATATACAAGGTGGGAGCCATCGAGCACCCTTTATGAATGGAACAAAATAAGTTAAACTATTCAAAGGTGACTACATTAATGTAGAGTATGGTTGTGGCATCTGTAAAAATCATCTGCATGATTTAGATGAAGATGGGACCAAAGCCCAGAGCTTGAAGCATGGTTAGAATGAATGTATTTTCAATTCAATCATAATATTTTTCAAATTTAATTTTAATGAACATAGTTTGTTCCTTAGATTGCCTATCCCAATCCATCATTTCCTAGATGGTAATGATGTTGTCCAAAATATAATGGCTTCTCATGCAATCCATTTGTTTTGGATGCATGATGAGAGATAACATATTATGCAATTAGATCACCAAATCCTTGGTAATGATTTTATAATAGATATTTAGAAGGTTGATGGGGCACCAATTGTAAATCCACTCAAGATCTCCCTATTTAGGTATGAATTTAATATTTCCTTTGCTTATATTTTTACCCAATGAATGCATGAAAAACACCTCTAGATAAACCTTATGCAAGTTATTGGCCACAAAGTCGTAAACGGATTTATAGAATTCATAAGAGAATCCTTCAATGTCAGGGTCTTTGTCATTAACCATGAAAGACACTACATTATGTAAATCCTCAATAGTCAGGGGCCTATCACAATCCACCTATTGGGTGGGAGTGAGCTTGCATGACACCATTATGAGACTTTTTCGGAGGCCAATTTCATGTTCAACCAAAGATACTTGAGCTTTGAACACTTTTTGATAATGGCAAAAAAAAAATTTCATCATTTGTAGGCTCCTCATAATTTTGTTACCAACCTCAGAGATGATTTGAATTTTCTACTTTGAGTTCTTTGCTCATATATTTTGGAAGAACTCCTTTGAATCTTGGTCCCCTATCTTTAGCTAATGAACCTTGGCTTTGACTTGGGCTCCCCAAGTATTGTAGTTGTCTATAATCTGAATGCAGTGTCAAAGGGATGCAACTCTTATCGACAAGATCTCATTAAAGGGATCCTTTTTCAAGACTAAAACCATGCGACTTAGCTCAGAGGTAATAGCAGAGTAAGAATATCTATGAAATTTATCGAGTTTGTGGCCATAGATTCACAAAAAATGAGAGGCTATTTTAATGGCAACATCCCACTAAAGAATCTAACCCAATTCTTGGGAAGGACATGGATCCAAATTTTAAATCCTCCTAATGTCAGCTACCATGAGCTCATGTTTGAGCAAGGAGGTGTTAAAGAAGAATTTTGTTTTATGAACTTTGGGTTTCATAAACTACCATGTCACTTTGAACTAAATAGGTGAGTGATTGGAAAATGTAAAATATGACATCACCTAGACTGGAAGAGAAGAACCATTATCAATAGAGAAGTACAGGTGGGAGGACATCATTACCATATCTAGATTATTCAAAATATGAACATGTCCCTCCATACAATTACTCCACATATACCAAACTTCATCTACAATTCATGAGGTTAAATTAGGGCCATAAAGACCCTATTTAGTGCACATGTAGACCATGCCTCCCTTCTGCCAGATGCTCACCTTATAGGCATGTGGCCCACTTTATCCTCAGGGGATGACACCATATTAAAGTCACAACATAATACTCAATGGGCATCAAAAAGATCATCTGCTATCTACCACCATAAATGGGTATGCTCTAAGGTGTCATTCGAAGCATAAATATTAATAAATCCAAAAGAGTCACTTTAAATGCCTAAAAAATCCCGCACTAATTGGTTAGTGGGGTCTACCTCAGATTGTACTAAATATGACCACCACTTAGGAGAAATGAATTTGATAACCCATCCACGTCCTGCATCATGGTCACTATGAAGAATCATAGATGTCAATAAAATAATTGCCACCTTAACTTATTGCAAATAGATAATATCCATCTTGAAAAATTTCCTTCTAAAATCATGTACAACAAACTTATGTTTTGACTTTGTGAGACCCTAAACATTTCATGAAAAATGATTCATAAACGATAAGTATCAATAGATATATCCTCTGAATCTAGCCCTTCTAGGGCATCATACCTATTCCTTAGAAAGTGCCCACTATTAGTTCTTATAAAATCATTAAATTGTTTCCTCGCAGTAGGGTCAACCCGGTATTCTCCTTCCTCTACCATGTCACTCCTCTGAGGAGGGTTGTGAGAACATTTGGGCATATCCCATCAAGCAAGAAGTGAAAGAGTGGCTCGCTTTGAGTCTAAATTTTTTGAAACACTAGGCATAGAGGCTTAGAATCCTTTGGACAAGACGTTAGCATCTAGAGGGGTGCTAAACACCCTAGGTTTGTTTTACAGTTTGAGGGCTTTAGGTTGAGGGTACTTTTTTTTAGTAGGAACCTACTCTTATGGGCCATTACTTGAAAATGGGTTGCCTCCTTTGGGAGTACTAGCTATGTTTATGGCTTTAGAGTGGGTGTTCTTCTTCCCTACCATAGTCCATCCATCCTCAATTGGCTTCATGCTAGCTTTAGGGTATGGCATGGGGGGAGAGGATGAATGGTTTGACACATTATTATGAATCAACTGAATGGGACAATCATGTATCTTATTGTCTATATCTTGGCCATGAAAGCAGGAGTTAGGCAAGTTGATATACAAGGCTCAGTGAAAGTGCCTCACATCCCCAACTTGAATTTATAAAAATTCTTTGAGGTCCCAAGAGAGGTCTACATATACACAGACCTTTTATGTAGTCCAATAGAGTAGAACCAATTTTGGTCATGATAAACCACACAGCCTATGTAGGATTCTATCTAGGGAATAAAGTGCTATCAAGGGAATAGAAGGCCTTGAAATTTGACCCATACTAAGACTTTAAGAGAAGTGTACTTCAAGACCACAAAGTCTCATTTCCAAGTGGAAAGAACCATAAGCGAGTTCCTAACATACCAAGTTACAGACCTGTGGAGGATTCCTCCTCATGGGAAGCATTAGAAAAGTGAAAGAGAAAAAAACCCTTGATCATTTTATGGAGGCTCTCTAGCTTAATGTCATGAGCTATCAAGTGAGTTTGAACCCAAGACCATAACATAATTTCAAAATGGATTCTCCCAACAAAATATCCTATTAAACAAAATTGCTTTTACTATTAACATATAGAATTAAATTCAAAAATATACAATATAACATCTGGTTTCAAAACATAAAATTTTAACTTGATTATGTAATGACAAACTAAGACATTATAATTACAAAGGTAATTCAAGATAAAGTTAGCTTATATAAGAAAAGCGTTTCCAATTTTGGGTTTAAAAAATTAAAAAACACTCATTAATATCATATAAAAAACATTAAATCCTTCCGGAAAAAAATTGAAATTTATGTCATTTCAAACTTTTTAAAATGATCAATCACAAATAATTCGTGACGATTGTGAGTAAGTCCAGATTTTCACCATATTAGGATTTTGCTTGTATTGATTTTAAAAAATATTGCTTCACCTTTTTAATTTATTTTTAGTAGAATTAAATATATCTCAAAAAAACTCCCAGAATGTTAAAAATCTCTTTATTTAAATCAAGGAATGATTTTTTATTGAAAACTTGTTGAAACATGTTTTAAGGAAATTAGGAAGCACCTCTTGAAAAAATTAAATAAAGCAATACATGCAAAGAGTTGGCTGGTTGTTTCGAATTAAAATGCCAAGCATAAAATATTTAATGTTTGAGTGAATGAAATGAAAGCATTTCACCTCTTATATAGGAATTGTCTTATTAAAAACAAAATGTACAACAAGATTAATTAAACAAAATGAAAAAAACTATACTCATCTACATAATATGTTTTCTATACGCGCTACAAGATTAAATGGAATTTTATTAAAAAAAATACTAAGAGGTGTGATTAGTAGGAAGGAACGTTAAAATCTTATGTTCAAGCATTATACTAAATGGTAGCTAAATAAAAGTTAGGAATGATGAAATGTGTATTACCAAATAATATTCACGAAGAATTACACTAAAACTCACAGAGATAAATTAAATCATGGTGAAATAACAAAATATGCTTAGCTTTAGAGTGAAACATTGTTAAAAAAAGGTAACGCTAGAGGTTAAATAAGGACTCATTGCCTAGAGAACAAGATGAAGTTATGGTAAACAATGGAATGCCAAAGATACGTGAGAGAAAGGAATGCTAAATAAATATAATAACAAGAGACTACATGAATTGAGCAATGTAAATTCAGAAAACATCTACGTTGAAACGGATATGTTAATCAAAGAAGAAGTGCTCTGATAAATAAATTAAGACAAAATGAAAGGATAATATAGCACCTTAAATGCAAAGTATGAGAGCCGATAGCTAAGCTAAACGTTCAAAAAACTACAACCTGCTAAGAATAACAACAAACTTACCAGGTTACAAAAATAGAATACAAACAACATACCAAATCAAGATTAAACACTTGTTACTAAAATAGAAAAATATGTAAATGCCAAGTAAAAAACTATATGAGTTTGAAAGAAAATTAAAAAAGAGAACTGATAACATAATCATATATTGAAAGGAATGTATTCAACTATGTAAAAAAACCAACATTTTGAGGTCAAAAGGTCTCAAAACTATTGATTGTTTTCACCCAAAACCTGCACAATATTTTGAGGTCAAAAGGTCTAAAGAATATTGATTGTTTTCACTGAAAACCTGCACAAGCTCAAGGATCAATGTTAGAAAATATGCATATATGATAAAATATTAATAAATTAACCAATATCTATATAATAACACTCTAAACCATAAAGAAAATAAATATAAAATGAAGCAATATTATGTCAAGGATGAAGTAAGACACAAAGTGTGAGATAAGAGTTGAAGTGTGGGGAAAATATCAAAAGAAGAAAAAACCCCACAATTTATTAGAAGGCTTGAAAATAAAATATCTACATGTACAATGAAAAAATATAATCGAAAAGAGAGGGATAGAACAATGGCTTCAAACCAAAAGAGGCATCTCAAGATATATTGAGTAATATGGATTGAAGAGAGGACAAGAGAGCTCTTTAAAAAAAGCAATGGAAAGGGTGAGGGGTTAAAAGAATCTAATCATGACCTTACAAGTCCTCCTTAATGTGTAAAAAATGTTATATTCCCTAAAAATTTAATTGAAAGTGTGTGACATGTAGGGGGAAATGTTACTTATGTAAGTAACTCCCTAATCCTACTAGAGGATAAAATAAGTGAGACATATGCAGAGCCTAAACTTTTGGAGGCCGTAACATTTGATCTATATCTTTATTTGATCTTTCATTCATGCCAAAATTATTGTTTTAAAAACATAAATTCATACATAACCATCCCTTTCTAGTTAGGGATGTTTTTAAAACCTTTTAAATGCCATACATGACCATATGAGGTTTCAAAACTAAATTTTCTTTTTTTTGGAATTTTCTATGTTTAGAAATAGTGTATTTTTTTAGCCAAATGTGAACTTCAATTAAAATTCATCCATTAGGTTATTTTTATTCTATATTCTATATTTGTTTATTTTTAGGATTTCTCACGTTTGCGTGTGAAACTTACTAAAAATAGCTACTATTTAAAATAGTATGACAAATTTGTATTTTATATTTTAGAATTTTGCATGTCAACTCAAATGTTTAGTTGAGGTTTATTTATTCACTTTTATATAGATATTTTATTCATTCACTATGAATCAATATAGGTTATTATTTTAGAACTTCTATGTATTACTCTTATTGATTTTTTTCCACGATAGTATTCAAGTTCATTATTTTGTATCAAAGCAAGTTTGAATCTTGGAGGTGTAAGAGATGGTGAGAGGATGAGGAGGAAATATTCAAATGAAATGGAATATTAAATATATGCAAATACAAGTGGAATAATTAACTACAATTATCAGAAATCAAAAACAATGGAGAGCAGAAAATAGTGCAAAGGAAAAAGTAAATCATGAAGATGATATTCAACAATAGGAGGAAAAATATAAATAGATTTATCAATTGAATAATTAAATGATGGTTAGGTATTTATAAATAAGGAATGAAGGAATCAATGTTGATGTTCCATATTATGGAAGAAATTTAAAATAAGAGGAATTGATAGATTGGATGAATAGTATGGAGAAGTTTTTTGAATGGAATTTTATGAAAGAAGAAAATAAAGTAATTTTTTCATGGATGAAATTGAATTTTTATTTAATGATTTGGTGGGATAACCTATAGAAATATATACAAATAAAAATTAAAGAGAATATCAACATGTGGAAAAATATGGATAAGAAGCTACGAAAAAAAAATCTTTTTATGTATTATACACAAACCCTATACAAAATATTATAAAATTTAAGGTAAAAGGATCATAGTATACACACAATAAACAAATGAATTTTATAATCTTTTTATACATGTGGAGCATGAGAAAATAAAAATAAAATATAGATGCAAGGTTCGTAAATGGTTTAAATTTTTCTATTCAGGATGAATTGAGCATGCATAAAATAATTTGTATGGAAGAGGCTTATCAATTAGCTTTGAAGGAAGAATTAAAAAAATAGACATACTTTTAAAAGTCAAATGGATCAAGAAGAGGATAATCCCACCATTAAGGGGTCAAAGTGAGTTCAAAACAACTAAAGGTGATTTTAATCTCACTAGAAATGAATCATCATGTGGTGCAAAAACCATGAAGATAATAGGCAAGGATTTCAATACCAATAAAGAGGAAGAGGACTTTAGCGGTAAAAATGTTATGGTGGTGTAAAGGGTGGTTTGCAAATCAACATGGGTCTAATATTTTTTATAAATGTAAATAAGGACACAAAGCATTTGAGTTCCCACACTATCAAGAACCGGAAAGAGGGAAAGAGGATGGGCCTAGAGTTAATTTATTTTTAATATTAAATAAAATAACAAAATTCTAAAGTTGCAATAGTATATATTAGATAAAATTTCTTGATGTGGAGAACAACATTGCTTGAAAGAAAGAACAAGTGTAGAATAAATAAGGTGGTGATGCACGGCTATAAATAAATATTTCATGAACAAGGTGTACTTTAGAATGTAATAAATACATAGTCATTATAGATGGTGGGAGATATACAAATATTGTTTCTAAGGACATGACTGAGAAACTAAGTTTGCATTGTAAAAATAATACTAATACGTACTTGATTTCATGGTTTAAGAAAGGGAATGAAGTTACAATAGATAAAAGGTGATTAATTAATTTTTATATAAGAAAAACATAAGAAGATTAAATATGGTGTGATGAAATACCAATGTATGTATGCCATGATTTATTGGGAAGGCCATGGTAATTTGATTAAAAAAATCATGATGCAGGAAGGAACACCTATAAATTTTGGAAGGGTGGTACAAAGGTAGTTCTCTTACCTCTTAAATAAGAGGGTCATACAAAAATCATGTTGTTCAAAATTTAAGAATTTATCAAAGACATGAGGTTGACATGTTATTGTTGTGCATTAATAATAACGAAAGAATAAATAAAAGTGTTTTAAATACTAATAAAAGTAGGAAACTTATTGAAATAACATGTAGATATAATAATTAATGAGTTACCAGATGGTTTACCAGTAAAGAGATATATTCAACATCACATTTATTTATTTCATGATTAAATATACTCAATCAAAAATCTTATAAGATGAGTCTAATACAACATGCATAATTAAATAAATAGTTTATTGAATTAGTGAGTAAGGGTGTATTAATGGAGAGCATGAGTTCATGTACATCACAATCATTGCTAACTCCAAGGAAATATGGAGGGTGGAGGATGTGTGTGGATAGTAGAGTAATAAATACAATTACCACCAAATACATATTTATTATACCTCATTTATATGATATGATGGATGCACCTATAGGAGTAAAATACTTTACCAAGATAGATCTAAGTAGTATTTATTACTAGATTCAAATTTGTGAAGGAGGTGAATGTAAGGTAACATTCAAGAATATGTATGGATTATATAAATGTATGGCTATATCATTTGGATGTCTAATCTGCCTAGTGCATTTATGAGGGTAATTAATACAACGCTATGAGAATACATTGATAATTTTATGTTTATTTATGCTGATAATATTTTTATATTTAGTAAGACTATAGAAAAACACGTAAGTTATCTGAGAATCATATCATAGTTGTTAAGGAAAGAGAAGTTCTATGAAAATTTGAAAAGTGCAAGTTTATGCAAAATAGTTTGGTATTTTTAGGATATGTAGTTTCATTAGATGGTTTAGGAATGGATGAGTAAAATGAAAAGATTATTTTTGAGTGGTATATTACAATTATTTTACATAGGAAGTAAGTTTTCATGATTTATCAAATTTTTACAAAAAGTTTATTTAAAATTTTAGTAGTAATATTGCACCAATAACATATTGCATGAGAGGAAAATAATTTATGTGGACAAAAGAAACAATAAAAATATTTGATTTTTTTAAGAAGATTGCAAAAAATATTATTTTAGTATTATCATATTTTATCAAAGTGTTTGAGTTTGATTGTCATAATTCACATGTGGGAATTGGTGTTATGTTGAGTCAACAAGGAAATCTAATATAATATTTCAATGAGAAATTGAATGATGTAAGAAATAAGTATTCTACATGTGATTTTGAATTTTATACCATTATACATATGTTAATACATTGGAGGCATTACTTGGTGCCTAAGAAGTTTGTCCTATTTATATATAATGAGGTTTTGAAGAATGTGAACACTCCCAAGAAGTTAAATAGTAGGCATGTAAATTGGGTGTCCTCCTTACATTGATATACTTTTATTGTTAACCATAAATTAGGCAAGAAAAATTAATTAATTGATAATTTAAATAGGAAAGTGGTGTTATAAACTACTATGGTGAGTGAAGTAGTTGGGTTGGATGTTGTTAAGAAATTATATGATATTGATCCATATTTTGGAAGGATAGTTGAGTAGCATAGAAATTTATTAAAATGTGAGACATGTACTATTTATGATTAATATATTATACATGATAGTTATCTCTTCAAAGGGAAACAAATATGTATTCAATTTGGGTCTCTAAGAGACAACATTATAAGATAATTACATAGTTGTGGTTTGGTTGGACATTTTAATAAGATAAATAAAAAATATTTGATGGAGAATAATTTTTGTAAAAAGATGAAGAGATTTGTGACAAGATATGTTTCAATGTTTAGTATATCTCTAGTGGATAAAAAACATGCACAAAATACATGGTTGTACAAGCCATTACCAGTTTCAATAGGACCATGCATAGATTTGATTATATATTTTATGTTGGGATTACTAAACGTAGAGAGGTAATAATTCTATTTTTGTTGTATACATAGTTTCTAAGATGGTTCATTTTATTACATGTAATAAAACCGATGATGAAAATACAGTTGTAAAACCTTTTTTAATGGATGTTATGAGATTGCATGGTGTTCTTAAAACCATTACATAAGATAGGGATATAAAATTTATATCATTTTTGGAGGAATTTATGGAAAAATATTGGGACTAATCTAAAATTCATTAATACATACCACCCAAAATTTTATGGAGATACAAGTTGTAAATAAAAGGTTAGAAAACTTGTAGAGATACATGGTTTGAGAGAAGCAACAGCAATAGGACTTAGATTTACCATAATCAAAGTCTATATATAGTATTTTAGTGAATATATAAATATGAAACTCACAATTTTATATTGTTTATATGATAAAATCTATGGGTATTTTAGATTTGGAAAAATTACCAATTTTAAAATGAGTTGGTGATTATGCAGAAATAGTTGCAAAGCATATACAATAGTTGCAATAAGAAGTGTGGAATAAAATAAAGGAAACTATTTAAAAATACAAATTAGCATTAAATGTTAGAATAAGGTAAAAAGTGTTTGAATAAGTATATTTAGTGATGGTTTACTTGAGGAAAAAAAATATTTCTAACATGCACCAAAAATAAGTTGAGGTACAAGAAGATTGATCCATGCAAAATTATGAAAAAAGTAATGGTAATGCTTATGAGGTGATTTTACCACAAAATTTTGATATATATCTAGTATTTAATGTTTCAAATTTATATTATTTCCATAGAGAATAAGTATAATGGGAAATATATGAATTATATTGAAATCAACAGGTACCCAAGAAGCAGAAACAAAAGATAGTGCAAGTTATAGAAAAGAATATAGTAAATACAATGAAAGGAAGTTATGATAGGTATTTATATGTGTGAAGGACTAAATATAAATATGGCACTTGGATTTTATAATTGGATCTTAATATTATTTAAAATAATAAATAAGATGAGTAAAATTAGAGCAACATGAAGAACTAAGTTATTTTCAAGTAGAGGAGAATGATACAGAGCCCAAACTTCTAGAAGTCAAAAATTTTGATTCTTAAATATATTTGAGCTACATATGTGCCATATTTATTGTCTTAAAACTTTCAATTCATCCATAACTAGGCCTATTTGGTCAAGGACATTTCATAAAAATTAGAGGCCATACATGACCATCTCAGGGTTCAACACTAAATTTTAATGTTTTTTCAAGACTTCTCTATTTTTAAAATAGTCTACTTTTTTAACAAGATGTGAAATTCACTTCAAATTCATAAATTAGGTTAATTTTATATTTTCAGAGATATGTGCATATTTTTAAGGATACTTGATATTAATGTGAAACTTACTAAAAATAGTAGCTTCTAAAAAATAATAGGCCAATATTTAATTTTTTTTATAATTTTTTATTTTTGAATGTCAACTCCAATTATGATTTGAGGTTAATTTATGTACTTATATTAAATTATTTTATTCATTCAATACAAATCAATATAGTTTATTGTTTCAAAAGTTATGTGTATTGTTCCTATTGGTTTTTTTTCTTGATAAAATTTGGGCTCACTAGACATGTCATAAATTTATAATAAATTGCATATAATATAATAATCAATGAACATATAAAATAGAGTTAGGCTAATCCTAAAATAAAATATATATTAAATTGTACCCAAATAAGTTTAAAATCCAATGGTCAATTGTACAAAAAAATCTCTCATTATTAATTTATTTTTTTCATGCTTTACTAACTTTAAAAACAAAACATAAAATTCCTTAGGGAAAAACGAAATATAAGAATCAAGATTAATTAATTTCATGTTCTCAAAATTGTGTGTGTGTGTGTGTGTGTGTGTGTGTGTGTGTGTGTGTGTGTGTGTGTGTGTGTGTGTGTGTGTGTGTGTGTGTGTGTGTGTGTGTGTGTGTGAGAGAGAGAGAGAGAGAGAGAGAGAAAGAAAGAGAGAGAGAGAGAGAGAGAGAGAGAGAGAGAGAGAGAGAGAGAGAGAGAGAGAGAGAGAGAGAGAGAGAGAGAGAGAGAGAGAGAGAGAGAGAGAGAGAGAGAGAGAACCACATCTATCCTTACTATCATGTTTTGTATTGAAATTATCAATATATAAAGTTAGTGAATCACCAAAATATTTTAGATTACCTTTATCATTCATATAAGCATCGATGGATAGAATTAAAAACACTAGAATAAATAATTTTAGATTTTAGATCACTCTCATTTGATACCACTAAATATAGAACTTCATCTTACAGTATCTGTGAAATAATCTATAATCATGAAAGAAGATAAGGAAATATAATTAGCACAAATTATATGAAAATGTGAAAAATAAAATTTTAATTTTGGGAATAAGATCGTAAAATACCACAAAATATTTATACATTCAAGAATAAAGGTGTATGGGCCATATTATAAATATCGATGTAATATGTAATTAGAAAGTAGTAATTAGAAGCTATTTATTTTTATAAAAACATGTTAATTAAGATTTAGATTTTGAATTAAAATATCAAAATGAAAAATTATTCATGAAACCCTAAGGAAAAATCTCAAAAATATCTATATGTGGTTGAAGACTAGATGAGATCACCAAAACATTTTAAATAAATAAAACATGGATTATGGATGTAAAAACCTAAACACAATTGGTGAAAAAGGTTGTAAAATGGAGATTTAATATATGTAACATTCAAAAGAGTAACATAGATTTACTCTAATGGATAAAAATATAAAAAATTGTAAATGATATAGTATTATAAGAAACTAATAAGTAAAATCATAGAGTGTTGAAATGCATACATGTGGAAATAGTGGTAGCATTTTAAGAATACAACATTTATCTATAATTTATTTATCATATATATGGTATATTAGAAACCATGAATTTAATGAATATATGTGACTACTATTGTTCTTAGGTCGAATATGCCTAGGTCCAAGTTAATTACAAAATGTGCATAATTATATTCATATGAAATATGTGCCAATACAATAAATTCATAATGCGATTAGATATGGAATATTAATAATATTTTATAGGTGTATTGTCAAATGTCGTATAGTTTTTTAATAGTTTAGGGTAAACAAAGGGTTTTAAAAGGCACCCACTTCCTTTTGAAAATTTCATCCTTTTAGATATGAAATTAACAATCAAAATGGAGAATATGAAATAATCTTACAATAATAACGATAGAATAAATAGATAAACCAGATGGAAAACTTCCATGAAAAGTTCAAAAATTGAATAGAATTATAAAAATAGGGGTAAATAGTGGGGAAAACAACCTAACAAACTAAATATCAAACATTAATAGCCCTTTTGCAACTAGAATTAGGGTTTAATGTTTCAATGATGTTGCAAATCACCTTTAATATAATATTTTTTAAATAAGATTTTTGTTGAAATAACCCATTATCTAAGAGTCCTACCCTCATAATCTGAGTCAAGAGAAATGGGTAGAGTAACTTTAGTTGAATGGATATCCTTTCATTTTTTATTAGTTAAAACATTCAATTTTCTAGATGGAGAGGTCTATCCAATCAAGGAGAGGTTTACTTGTTGATCCAAGGGAGGATTTCTATCATGGGTTTAAATTTGATCCAAATACGATGTTGAGGCCTCACATTCAATATCATATCCATACATAATGAGGTGGGTGGGTACAATGTCCTTCCATAAGGATGTTTCCTTCTTCCTTTTGACATTACTCCAATTCATGGTCACATGACCTATATCAAATAAATTATGACATTGAAACAATAGGACTTCATAATCAATAGGTTGATACCGTGAACTTATATGTGCAAATCAAATTTAGTAGGTAGATATTTGGAGCTGTTTATTATTATAAAAATTATGGCCAAAGTAGTGTGGGAAAACAAGGTTGAGACAATGTCTAATTTTAGAAACACACCTATAGAGTTTCCAATCACCTTGAAGTTGATTTTAGATGAAAATAGAAAAGAGAGGTGGGGAAGGTGAACCCAAATGGGTGTATAATTAAAAAGGTTTGATAAGGGTATTAAAAAAGGGATACCAAGGTTTCATGACTAGTGAGTGGTGATTCAAGATCCAAAAATATTATTAGATTATAGCCTTATCCTTAAGACAATAAAAAATATAATTATAAATAAACTTTTTTTATGTAGGGTAGAATTTAGGATTACCTTCTATGAGCAGTGTCCAATTCTTTGATATCCAAATGTGTATGTCTTTAAATTTTAGTTGGTGATTGATAAATCTATAGGTGATACCCCTAAAAGTGAACCAATATTTAGTTTAGATCACTTGAATAGTCTCATCCTCATTAAATATTACCACTTGAGTTGAGGTTTCTAGTTTAGTGGTCTTCATATTTATCTTGGGCATAATCTTGGAGTTAGAAATAACTTTAGAAAAATATAAAGGGGTCTCACCCTTTCTGCATTCAACATGGGTATGAGGTAGAGCATTCCCCTACTTAACCTCCTTCCCCAGCTTTGGGAATTTATTATTTTATATTATAACATCTATAATCTTAACTGTATGAGCTACATTTAGGAATCGAGCAAGGTTATGATAATAAATAAGGTCAAATGACATATATTCACGTGCCTTTTATTTCCTAATTTTAGGAGAAGAATGACCTATTTGATGTATCATTTCTCTTTTTATGAAATTCACATTAAATTCACAATTAATAATGAAAAAAATGATGGGTAGCAACCATAAGGAGTCGATTCTACATATACTCAACATGTTTGGAAATAGACCCTATGTAGTTCTAGTGATGTATAAATGAAATATTAAATAATCTATATGAACTCCTTTTCCTGAGATCTAATGAGGAAACTAATTTAACTTTCAACAAACCCTTATTTTGGTACACTATATTATGCTACAATAGCTTAAATAATATTTAACCATTAAGTTCAAAGAATTTGTCACAAGTGTATCAATAATTATGGTAATGAAGTCTTTAACATAAACATGTAGAGGACTAACACATTTTACCAACACTTATATGATAATTAATATGTATCCCAATGACCATGAAATAATTTATATATTTAGGGATTCCTAGGACATGGCATGGTCAATGGCATGAAAAATATGGCCAAGAAAAAATGGCCCACAAAAACTCATGGGATAGATTTTACAACCCACTAGATCATTCTTCAGATAGACATTTATCCAAGATGGACAAAATAATCTCATAGTATATTTTAATGAGTCTCATAATCTAAAAAAATCAATGATGGAAACATACATAAGGATCAAAGGCTATAGAAAGACTATTGGGAGGGGAAAATGTCCTACAAAATACACAAAAATTGTGAAAAAAGGGTAAAATACACTATGGAAAATGGTATTCTACTAAAATATATATATTTACAATATTATAGATGTATTATTGATTCATAATTAAATGTAAAATATTCATTTGCATTAATATTTGGTGAGATTGAATGCCTTACCTTTCCTTGCACCTATCTATTAAAAGACTAAGTATAAGTCCTTAGAGTGTCGATACCCTTCTGTCTATTAAAAAAGCATTACAACATAGATTATTCACTATGTGGCCTACAAACATAGTTTAATTAGTTTAGTAAGGATCCTTCCCAATTTATCAATTCCATAATATAAAAGAGATTATACCCAATATGTTCAAGACCAAAATAGGAAAATATATTCCAAACATAGGTCACCCACACATGCTTGCATACGTTAACTTATGAAATTAAAAATGAGATAACTAAAGGAGTTAATTTTTATCACAATTATTTTTAGGCAAGTATAACACTATCCTAATGTTTTTAAACTAACATATGCATATACATCATCTCAAATATACAGACTTGATTCTAAAAGGTTTAATCCTTGAGAAATTCCTTGTATTTTCCCATCCTATAAGAGATATAATGGAAAGTGATAAAAAATGAATTATCCTTGCCAAATAAACCTCTTAGTTTGGTTAAAGATAAATATTTTCATAACTTATTAAAGGAAACATAGATTCAGTATGTTGGTTCCCAGTTGTATGCCTCTTATGTTTGACCTTTCACACTTGAATAAAATGGAAATTAAAGATGAGAAAGCCTCTAGTACGCCATTATAACTGGGGAAGGGTTTGGCATCAAGAATGGACTGAATGTAGAAAATGATTAAGAGGCACTGTTAGAGGGTATATTCATCTCCCTAATACTTTTATCTCTTCCTAAACTAAGTTAAGAGGACTTGAGAGGTAACTTGATCACATGGATTTATTCTATAATTCAACCTCCATGAGTATTGTTGGTACAAATATGATAAGGGCACAACCAATCTTGTTTACTCCACCAAAGAAGTGTTGTCACACAGAACAAATAAATACACTAGGTCACATATAGGCTACTAAAGATAAATATGTATGTGATTATAAAATTCATTATAAAGAGCATTCAATAATAGGGGATGAATTGAATAATATAATTATGGGATCTAAAGCAAAAGTTGAAGACACATTCTAAGTATGTAAATATTTTTGTATTTACAAGAAAATAACACTTAACATATACAACAAAGGGTATTATTTGTATGGTAGGACAAGGAGGATAAATTAGATAGTTACAAAAAGAGTGGTGGTATGCTGGTGGTGTCTAAATAGTAGGGATTCTTTCAACATTCATGACATTATTCCTTACAAAGATACAAAAAAACTCAAATGTAAGCTAATGGGGACTATCAAGAATGATTTGAATTTAGTGATGCCATTGAAATATAAATACCCAAATGATCCTTGAAATACCATAATATCAACTAAAACTAGAATATCATATACCTTTTTCCCTTGAACCCATAAGCCTAGGGTGCCCTAAACATTTATTTAACAACATATTCTAGAATAATGTAGAAAGTGTTTTATAATCTAGATATATGCTTTAAATTATAACCAGTTGTAAGCATTAAACACTCCATCAAAAGGAAATAGTAATAACCACAAATATTTCTCATTAAATTTGCAATAAAATATTACATACACTATTTTTACAGAATGCTTCCATAGGAACAAGCATGGTGAGTTTTCTCTTTTGACAAGGGAGACATAAACATGATCTTAAATATTGATAATGGTTGTACAAATATAACCATCTTATCAGGGGATACAATACATACACACAATAGTGATCCCAAAACTTTGAAGAACCTAGACTTAGAAAAAATGAACATTCAACAACAACCTTAGAATAGAGGACAAGCCCTCTATTTATACGTTTTTTACCCTTTCTCTAAATTAGGGAATATTTGTTGCAATTTCCAATATTTCAAAATTTTAGAATAGTGCTTCAAGTTTCACCAAGATGTTCCTAGTTATAATATACCCTTTTGCCACTCCTAAAATATTTATTATTTGCAATAAAAGTCATTTATCCAACTACCTCAATAGGTAATGATGAATATTTTCAACAAACCTTTTCTCTCTCTAGCTGGTAATGAATTTTAGTTGAGATTGAAAGAGGATATTCATGGTGGAAACCAAACAAACCTTTTTTCCTCATGTGCAACTACCTAGAGATGCCTTTGACCACTCATTAGCACAACTAGAAACTTCTTGACAGCTTCCCTTTCCCTTATGCATGCCAAAGAACAACCCTACTCTTGCAATGATAAATTTTAAACACCCAAAATGCATGGTAATTTGAAAATTCTCCTTTGGAATGGCCCACCATGATTTTTTAGACCTTAAATATTTCTCCAATGGAGTGCTTGAACAAGCAAAGCAATGGAAAATGAAAAAACTTAGGTTATTTTACCTCTTTTCTTCCTGGCTCTAACTTGACTTTTCACATTTTATTTTTTTGACATTTGATTTTTTTTAATTTTTTTCTTTTTAGGGTTAGCTCCACATTTTTAATGCATAAATTCATTACTTTTCACTTTTTTCCCTGTTATGGAAATTCTAGTTACTTTTGCAAATTTTTTATTTTCAATGTTTTTGGGAAATTCGGGTCCCATTTGAAATTTTACATTTTATAGATTTTAGTATTAAAAATTGTAGAAATGTAAATTTCAGAATTGTAATTCCCAATACTTGTTTCCCTATAATGCTCCCTTAGGAAATGAGAACTCCAACTGTAATAAACAATTTACAAATTCGAAATTGTAGTTGGGGTTCCCATTTCCCTAAAACTATTTCTTTAAGAAAATGGGAACTTGAGGTAAAATTTATAATTTGAATAATTGTAATTTGTACATGGGATTCCTATTTCCCTAAAAATATTCCTTTAGGGAAATGAGAACTTTAACTATAATTTGTAATTTTTAAAATTGCAAATTGCATTTAGCATTCCCATTTCCCTGAAAAGCTTCTTTTAGGGAAATGGAAACTCCAACTACAATTTGTAGTTTTGCAAATATGCGAAATTGCAAATGGCCTTGAGAGTTCCCATTTGCATTGGGACCCCTTATTGACTAGCATAGACTAGGGCTTTGGGAGACCCAACTACAATTTTTAATTTACACAAGTGGAAAATTGTAAAATTTTATTTCTTCTCAACATCTATCTAGATCTCCTCTTGAGTTGAATTTACCCATTATCATTGACTAGAGGGATTGGGAGAGTTCATCATAATTTTCAACTGCATTTTGGTAACTTGCATTTTGCAAAAAAATTCTCTCACTAAGATCTCCCAAGGACTTTATTTCCCTCATCTGTAGTTTGTTAGAACTTGCCAATTTACTTATTTTTACACTAACTCTATTCTTACAATATGGTTGAGTAGAGTACCCTGTAGATTATTTTCTATAAACATGGCCATTCTCTATATGATACTTGAACACAACAATTTTTCTCTTGAAATGTTACATTGAGACACCGTATTCCCAAATAACCCTATAGCCATTGAAACTTGGCTAAGAAAATATGCACTTTGCTATTCCAAAACTATTTACAATGGAGATAATAATATGTCCAAAGGAATTTGAGGTTTGGATCTGGTAAGAACAAAGGTAAACTGACTTTCAAATTTTTCAACTATGGTATAATTTTATCTTATCCTCAAAATGGCTTGAGTTTGTGTCAATGAAATTAATCAAAAAAAAATGTTTTAGACAATATATACAAATATGTAGTGCAAATACATTTTTCTACTTCTTTGAAAAATCATAAAGTATTTTTTAAGACTTATTTTTAAATTTTTTTCTAGCTAACTAGTGGGATACAATATTATACTTTGACACTATTATGAAGGAAATCCTAAAAAAATGATTCCAATCCCAAAAAAGAAAGCTTTCAAGGCATTCTGATGACTTTATTATAATATTATGCAAGTTTAAGGAGGTGATATTCTTCTTTATTAATGTATAAATCATTATTTGGGGATCTCCTTTTATCTATAACTTTTCATGGCCACACTGCATAACTAACTTGAGAACCAATATAAGATCTTGTTATCTTGCTTCACTATTCATTCCATCAAAAACATTCTAATATACATGCCTAATGAGTGAACCACTATAGTCTATTATTATACATCCCATGATAGAAGCACTAGATTATCCCTTAAAGCTCCATGAATGTTTAATTTGGACTAGCTTGATGGAGGGGGGAGCCAAGAAGTATTATCCTTTACTTTACATTTTTATAAACTTGTTATTGACCCATTAATGCGTGATAAAAACAACTTAAATAATGATGTTTATTTTATTAAATATTATATGGTATAAGGATTATTGACTTTAAAGGTTTTAATCCCCTTGAATAATTTGAATAAGTATTTTTTATAGGGAACTAATTATGCACATAATGGTGATTTTAAACACTTTGAATTCATATGGGGATAATATATATAATATTCTAAATTTAATTTAATAATAAACATAGTATGGAAATGAATGATTTTTATAAATACCAAGATGATATGATGCTTCCATATGCAATTGTGTTAGTTCAACTTGCTAAAATATTAGATTATAATGCAAAAAATATTTTGTGGCATCCCTTTGTTAGATAAGTGAAATATAAATTTAAGTTACATTGGTCATTTGTATTTTAATAAAATTTAATTCATTCATCTTGGAATCAATAATAGAATTGAGTGTTCGCATAAGTATGTGCACAACCTAATACTCAAATGAATAGTTATTTATGGTAAATAAAAGGCATTCAATCCCTACACATTAATTGGATCATTAACCACTAGGTCTATAAGTGAATTTGAGTGAAGATGTAGCATTCATTCAATCCATCTACATAAGGATGAAATATTTTTGAGGGTGTATTTTTGTCACAAGAAAATGGCTCAAGAAGAGTCTTTGTGTAGCCAAATTAAATGAATCATGTACTGAAGAAATGAATACATGGAAATATATATTATTTTAGCTCAATATCATGATGAGGATTGGGAAAGTTATTATGTAATTGTTCTTCAAACTTTAATTTAGTATAACTTGTGTGGATCAACATAAATATCTAGAACCTAAGTGTTGAGCCTTACTATGGAATCTAAGGAAATGTTGTACTTATGGGAAATCTATTTTAAATAGTTTAATTTTATCTCCCTTGAAGCTTTGGATTTTTTATTGTCTATTTTCTTGTGAAATATAGGACTTTCCCATGTATCTTAATTATAAATTACATGGTATTGACCTTACCATTGTTTCCTTTCATTATCACTCAATGTTGACATTGAATTTATTTGTTTACTTTCTACTTAGCTAGGTTTTAGTAGTTGATATTTTTATTAGTTTTTAACATTTATGTTTATTCACATGGATTTAAATATATATTATACTTATCTTTTCATTTAGTAGCATGTGCATTTGTTTACACAATATGACTCAACCTTGGTATTCTCCTTCTCTTAGTTATTGTATTTTAAATTGGATTTTCCTTAAGGCTTGGTTTTTATAGGGAACTAATTATGCACATAATGGTGATTTTAAACACTTTGAATTCATATCGGGATAATATATATAATATTCTAAATTTAATTTAATAATAAACATAGTCTGGAAATGAATGATTTTTATAAATTCCAAGATGATATGATGCTTCCATATGCAATTGTGTTAGTTCAACTTGCTAAAATATTAGATTATAATGCAAAAAATATTTTGTGGCATCCCTCTGTTAGATAAGTGAAATATAAATTGAAGTTACATTGGTTATTGGTCATTTGTATTTGAATAAAATTCAATTCATTCATCTTGGAATCAATAATAGAATTGAGTGTTCACATAAGTATGTTCACAACCTAATACTTAAATGAATAGTTATTTATGGTAAATAAAAGGCATTCAATCCCTACACATTAATTGGATCATTAACCACTAGGTCTATAAGTTGATTTGAGTGAAGATTTAGCCTTCATTCAATCCATCTACATAAGGATGAAATATTTTTGAGGGTGTATTTTTTTCACAAGAAAATGGCTCAAGAAAAGTCTTTGTGTAGCCCAATTAAATGAATTGTGTAATGAAGAAATGAATATATGGAAATATATATTATTTTAGCTCATTATCATGATGAGGATTGGGAAAATTATTAGGTAATTTTTACTCAAACTTTAATTTAGTATAACTTGTGTGGATCAACATAAATATCTAGAACCTATGCATCGAGCCTTACTATAGAATCTAAGGAAATGTTTTACTTATGGAAAATCTATTTTAAATAGTTTAATTTTATCTCCCTTGAAGCCTTGGATTTTTTATTGTCTATTTTCTTGTGAAATATAGGACTTTCCCATGTATTTAATTATAAATTACATGGTATTGACCTTACCATTGTTTCCTTTCATTATAACTCAACGTTGACATTGAATTTGTTTTAGTTTACTTTCTACTTAGCTAGGTTTTAGTAGTTGATATTTGTATTCGTTGTTAACATTTATGTTTATTAACATGGATTTAAATATATATTATACTTATTACCTTTTCATTTAGTAGCATGTGCATTTTTTTACACAATATGACTCAACCTTGGTATTCTCCTTCTCTTAGTCATTGTATTTTAAATTGGATTTTCCTTAAGGCTTGGTTGTTTTCCCTAAAACATGGCCATATAGACCTTTGATTAGTTGTTTGATAGAATAGCACAAGATTTAGTTTCTTTTCGTTAGATTTTGAACTTATCCATTTTATTAATTTATCTTTTGCTTATGTGTAGCCTGTGAATTTCCTATTTTTTTACAATTTAAACTCATTTTCATGAGTCACACCTAGTTATTTTGTATCCACTTTTTTCATCGCATCACAACATAGAAATTTTAATTATTTCTAAGGTAACATTTTGATTTGGATTCCCTATGACACATCTCCATTTATTTCACTCACATTTTTTAATTGGTAAATAAATTTACCATAAAAAATAAGACTTTGAGTATTGTGATTAAATCACCACTGGCCATGTTTCTTATTTTTCCACATTGACATAGGTGAAATTAATAATTAGTCAATGTAGAGTTAAAGAACCATGAGGTGATGAGACAATTTTCTTTTTACACTTGGAATACTCTTCATCACGTGTATGTACATAATTGATTATATTTTGGTCTTATATTAGTGTAAGTTTTCATGTTGGATCAGTAAAAATCTTATCAATGCTTCATTTTGTTTTGAATAGTTCACTTTGGTTGGTTTCCTATTTTCTTACCAAAATAGACATTTAAATTTTTGTAACTAGTTTTGAATGTTTATTGAGATTTTATTATCTTATAATGCATAGAAACAAGTCATAATATTTATAGTATGGTCAAATAAGTTTTTAGTAATCCTAGATTAATTCTAATTCCTTAACTAATTATTAGTCATGTGAACCTCAAATTGAATTTAAGAGTCTATGATGAGTTATGAGTTTGTTATTTTTTTTTGACAAAATTAAGGGTACTTGAGTGAAAAATGAAGAATTAGTGGATAATTTACATTTGTATATAGATATTATATAATAAAATAAATAAAAAACTAAAGTTTTTCAATAAAGAAGGAAGAAAACTTAGAAAACATGTTACTATTGTTGTTTGGACTATATAAAACATGTATGGAATTAATAAAAGTTTATTCATTCAAGAAATATGATACTATTTCAATTTAAAAACTATTATATGTGTATGTAAATTATATAATTATATTATATGTTTAATTTTAATTTATTCCTTTAGTATTGTAGGCTGTAAGAATGTGAGTGGGATTCGTACAGTCCCTTGAAACCTGTAGCTACAATTCAAAAAAACTCACTTTCTTCAAGTTTTATGATATTTAAAAGATCTAAATTGAATGAGAAGGAATTTATATTGGGGAAAAAATAACTATACAATTACATGATGATATTCAAAGAACTAAAATTAATCCACCAAGTGTTGTGATGAGATATAAATAGTTGTGATTAATCCTCCAACTGGTGAAAATGAATGTGAAGACTTATAAACATGGATCACAAATTAAGTGATTGAACATTAAATAATTAGTTATGTAAAGATACAAGTAATGATTCAAATTAAATAACTAAATATATTTTAAATCCTTGTTTATCTATTTTCCTAAATTACCCAATTTAATGTGAAAAAAAGACAAAACATGGTATAATATCCCACATGAATAAGCCTTAAAGGATGTTCATTTCATCAATCCTCTTCATGGTGTAGTAGAATAGGATTACACATGCCATGTATAATCCATAAATATATTCATGTCCTTTTTAGGATTACACATACCACCAAGGTGATCTTGATTCCATGGGGAATCCATGATCAAGGAAATTACCTCAAACAACTATGAAGTTACACAATGAGATGCAAAAAACTAAAATTAATCCACCAAGTATTGTGATGAGCTATAAATAGTTGTGATTAAGCCTCCATGAGGTGAAAATGAATGTGAAGACTTGTGAATAAGGGTCATAAATTTAGTGACTGAACATTCAATAATTGGTTATGTAAAGAGACTAATAATGATTCAAATGAAATAATTAAATCTATTACAAATACTTGTGTATTTATTTTCGTAGATCACCCAAGTTAATGTGAAAATAAGATAAAACATGGTATAATATCCCAAATGAATATGCCTTCTAGGATGTTCATTTGATTAATCCTCTTCATGGTGTTTTACATATTTTTATTATTTCTTTATTCAAATGTGGGTCTCTATTATGGAAAGAATGTGGTGTGTTAGTCATAATAAATGGATACATTTTGGGGGAAGGCACTACCAAGTTCCTATATCTTAAAACTCTTGGCTAAATATTTTCCATTAAGTTCCTTATATTATCCATGAAGATATATGTGTCCTTTTAAAGATTGCACAAGCCACTAAGGTGATCTTGATTCCATGGGGAATCCACAATTAAGGAAATTAACTCAAATAACTATGAATTTACATGATGATATGCAAAGAGCTAAAATTACTCCACCAAGTGTTGTGATGAGATATAAATAGTTGTGATTAATCCTCCAAGTGGTGAAAATGAATGTGAAGACTTATAAACAAGGATCACAAATTAAGTGATTGAACATTCAATAATTAGTTATGTAAAGAGACAAATAATGATTCAAATGAAATAAATAAATCTATTGTAAATCATCATTTATCTATTCTCCTACATTACCCATGTTAATGTGAAAACAAGATAAAATATGGTATAATATCCCACATGAATAAGCCTTAAAGGATGTTCATTTCATCAATCCTCTTCATGGTGTCATGGAATAGAATTACACATACCATGTATAATCCATAAAGATATTCATGTCCTTCCTAGGATTACACATGCCACCAAGGTGATCTTTATTCCATGGGAATCCAAGATCAAGGAAATTACAACAAACAACTATGAAGTTACGTGATGAGATGAAAATAATTAAAATTAGTCCACCAAGTATTGTGATGAGCTATAAATATTTGTGATTAAGCCTGCAAGTGGTGAAAATGAATGTGAAGACTTATGAATAAGGATCATAAAATCAATGACTGAACATTCAATAATTGGTTATGTAAAGAGACTAATAATGATTCAAATGAAATAACTAAATCTATTACAAATATTTATGTTTTTGTTTTCCTAGATCACCCAAGTTAATGTTAAAATAAGATAAAACATGGTATAATATCCCAAATGAATGTCTTAAAGGATGTTCATTTGATTAATCATCTTCATGATATTTTACATATTTTTATTCCTTTTTTTTTCAAATGTGGTGTTTTAGTCATAAGAAATGGATACATTTTTGGGGAAGGCACTACCAAGTTCCTATATCTTAGAGCTCTTGGCTAAATTTCAAATGAAGATGATAAATTATTTAAAAATAATCTTGTTTTCAAAATGAATCTAAATATTCATTTCAATCTTAGCACACAACATACTAGGCATTCAAAATGTAGATTGAGTCATAAATCTTTGCATGGAGACTCATTTACCAACCCTTTTAGATTATAATAAAACTATATAGTGATCACATGATTGAAAATATGAATGGTATTATGTGTTATTCAAATATTATCTATGGGGGAGGGGTGGGGGAGGATGATATTTTAGCATTGATATGCTACTAGTTTGGTGAAGTCAAATGAGTTATGATAGGTATATGTATAATTTAGTTTTAGTTTTATGGAATTAGATAGTTATGTCATTTTCATTTGTGTAGTCACGTTGTTTTCTTTTGTGCCTTAGTTATATTGTTGGTTTCTTTACTATGTATTTGTGTCAATGTTGGTTGGTTTGATTTTACATGTTGAACCTCCTTGCTTCCATCCCACTTTATCTCCCATCTATGAATTCACCACCCATGAGATTACTAGATCTAACCATTGCATGGTGACTAGTATATGTGTGTGAGATCGTTTAGACCCCCTCCCCATGATTCCTATATGGAATCTTTTGTTAGTGAGTTGATTTGATTATGGATTGAACCTTATGTTTTAGATTAAGGTAAAAGTAGGTTTTGAAGGGGCCCCGAAACCCTTTACAGATCAAAAAAGATAAAACATTACAAACTGCCAAGGAAGGCAAACTCACAAAAAAATAGTAAAATACAACTAGGTTTTACAAGGACCTAAAACCTACACAAAACCAGGTTTAACAACCTAAAACAATGCTTTAAAAATATATCATAAGCATCAAGAATTAACCATGACAACAAAAAACCCAATATACCTTTGGATTCTCTGTCACCAAGAAAGATGAAGACACCGTCAGATCTAGCAATAATGATGGCCAAACCCAGGTTTGATCTATCAAACCCTAAAAATGTGTTACCCACAAAAATAGCACCACAAAAAAAGAAACAAGCCCCAGAACTAGTGCCATCAACACCCATTCTGTCCACTCAGTCACCTGCCCAAACTCCCCCTCTGCAAAGGAAACAACGCCATGGCAATCAAATCATTGAAGAGATCCCCAACGTCTGGAAGCACCTCAATATGAGCAATGACCCCAGTTGACAAGAAGTGATAGCGAAAAAAGCAACTACAAAAGTTAGGGCTTTGTTCAGTACTACAATGGCTAGATAACACACTATGTAGCTCTCCCACAGGGGTTTCCCCCACCAAATCCATAGCATCCATCACGCAAATAAAGATCTCATCATTTTTGCACCTGCACCATGGATCCCAAAAAATGCACTGCCTGTAACTAACAGCACCACCAACAAAACCCCCAGATTCATCACCACCACCATCCTCTCCAACCACCCAAGTGTCTATGAGATCACCCCCTCTGCTTAGAGGATCTGCTGCCATGGCTTTCAAAATATCACCAAAGAAAACAACAATCTGCATAGAACAGGGTGTTGGTCTACATAGCAGCAACAAACTAGAAATCTGAGGTAACAAAATAGATCCACGCCATAAAAAATAAACTCTACAGTGTTGTGCATCCACACACAACAAGTTATACAAAATGTAAAACCATCGTACCAAGACCAAAGCCACTCGAGTAGGAAAACCAGCCCGCAATCCATCCACAAAATGGAAAGCCGAAGCAAAAATAAAGTTCCACGCAGTAATAGATCTTGAATAAAGTGTTTTGCACATAAACACAAAGGGTTTGGGGGGCTGCACAGACGCCAACCCACAGAGGTAAGGGTTTCAACACGGCCGCATCCGCGGCCGTGCTCCTTCTTCCTGCTCCCTTTGTATTATTTATTACTTTTTTATTTTTTGGATTTGGGCATTAATGACCATTGCATTAATGTATTTGGCATGTTTGGTGTCTTAGGAGAGTGATTGATGGCTAGAGATGGGATTATCTCTCCTCCATATTAAATGTGAATTGATGGAGGTATGGAGAGATGGATAGTGGGGATGAGAGGTAGTTAGATGTGTGGTGGGGAGAGTATGAGGGGAAAAATAAGGGCAAAATGGATAAAATTAAAGGGTATTTTGAGCTACGCCCCATATGGACTCTTATGTTAGTCACTTGATTTTATTATGGATTGAACCTTATGTTATTTGAAATTGTATTATTTATTATTTTTTTATTTTTTGGATCTGGGCATTAATGACCATTGTATTAATATATTTGGAATGATTGGTGTCTTGGGGAAGTGGTTTATAGATGGAGAGGGGATTATCTCTCCTCCATAATGAATGCAATTTAATGGATGTATAGGGAGATCGATAGAAGGGATGAAAGGTAGTTGGATGGGTGGTGGGGAGAGGAGGAGGGAGGAAAATAAGGGAAAAATGGATAAAATTACATGGGGCTTTGCATTTTGTTTTAGATGATGGTATTTTGAGGTACATGAAGGAGAGAATGAGGGTTTTTGGTGGCTTATTCTTCTTTCAACTATGTAAACCTGGATAAGGGGACTAGCCTACATTTTTTACCTAAATTCTTTATTAACTCACTCCACACGTGATTATTTGGGTAAGTTATTATTTTAAAATGTTGAATGTTGGTTATTTATTTTTCAAAATAATATATATATTAAATAAGGGATGCTACATACTCATCTAGAAGTTGTGAGATTTCAAGCTGAGTGTCTAGCATCTAGGGGTTTGAAGCTATATCATTTGTTTACATGGAAATATTACAAGTTATACCCTATCATTTATATTTTGTAAATAAAAATAAAAGGAAACAATCTGGGCAATTTTTATTTGGTTTGGGGGGCTTCTCTGCAATGATTTGAGGTTTGTGTCATTCTCTCCCTTTTCATGAACCTTTAGTGTGTGTGTGTGTGTGTGTGTGTGTGTGTGTGTGTGTGTGTGTGTGTGTGTGTGTGTGTGTGTGTGTGTGTGTGTGTGTGTGTGTGTGTGTGTGTGTGTGTGTGTGTGTGTGTGTGTGTGTGTATAAACCCTCTGTTTGTGCTAAATATAAATTTGGGTTATGAATTTTTGTAGAATAATTCAACCTAAGGGTCTTTCTTCTTTTATCCTAGCATTAAAACTTAGCTATCACACTACTGCATTTTTATAATTTGTTAAATCTATGTATGCAAATCAAGCCACTATTCCCTATTATTCTTACTTTAGATGTTTTATTTCTAAGAATAAATGTATCTACTTTATCATACTGTGTTTTGCTAAATTTGTTTAAGTCTTACATTTTAAAGATTAAAACATATTTTTATTTGATGAGTTGTGTATGTTATATGTATATTTTTGATTGGATGTTTTCTTATTCAATTATTAACAAACTTGGTCTACATAAGGGTTATGGGGAAAAACCTTCACAATTTTTTTAAAATTTGTAGTAGAGCCTTGACTTTTTACTTGAGCATTTTTTAAGGACTAGTTGTTTTTTGTTAAGTAATTTACCCATGATAATGGATTCAGAGTTTATTATGAGGTCATGGGACCTCATGATGATCGCATAAAATCATCATATTTATTTTCATTTAATTTTAAATTGACGTACAGTCTTAGATTATTACTTAAAATTAGCGCTGATTATTTTGGAAATGATGAGATGGTTGGGAGACAAGGTTGAAAATGTGTTGACTGGTTGTGTGTGTTGGTTATTTTAAACTAAGTGGTTATATGTAGATTGTTAAATTATACTAGTTATGATTTTACTTTGTCTAATGTTTTCAATTATTGTCATATTAAATTATTGTTTGAACCCTATTTTTATTGAAATATTAATCCTTTGACTTGACTTAAATAGTTAATCTATAGCTATGGACTTACCTGCATGAAATATGGATTGGTAATCTAGATGTCTAAAGGCTAAGTATATGCTTCAATGATTTCAAAGCATGGTAATAGAGACCATTATGGATTTGGACTTAGTTCATAAATCCATTTCTATGACTTTTGAACTTACCTATAATATATTATCCCCTCTTTCAACTCATAGTGTTGTCATTCACTTAGTTATTTATATCTTATCTTTAGATGATGTGCTTAATGGTCACATTCTTATTTTATGATTCTACTATTATGTTGAGTCATCCAATGTCTTTGGAACCCTGACTTACTCTGAATCCCTTCCTAACCTTGGTTAGTGAACCCATCATCTAGCTGATGGATGGGGTGGTAAGGACCACCAATGGTTGGGTTGATAAGATTGGTTGGGAGGCCTTGTTTGACATGATTATATGCTTCTCACACTCCTAAATGATCTTGTGGATATTCATGATGAATTAAATAACAATTTGATAAAAGTTATTCATATGTTTCTTTAGAATTAATTGTTTTAATGTTTCCATGTTGTATGTATATGAAGTATAGTTGTAAAATAGTTACATTATTGATACTAATTCACCTTTGCATTGTAATCATTTTATGTTAATCACTGCCTTTTGATAATAGTTTATGTTATAAGTGGAGAAAAATGATTATGCAATCCCTGGCATATGGTAAGAATATAAAATTCCTTTTATATCTTCTAAATTAAATATTTTTTATGATCTCCTTGTTGTTACCTTGGATATTTAGATTATAATGATTATTGTATTATACATCTAGTACATTACATTGATAACATTTATTATGTTAGTTAAATCTATAGTTGATCTTATTCATGATTAGAGTAATAATTAGTCTCTTTATGTAGTATATATACTACCTTTATAGCCTCTTTGCATGAGCATTATATTTTTTATAGAATTAATACTTACCTATGCATATATCTTACTTGTCATATGATGTTTTAATGTGCATATATATGTTACTCTAGATTGTTAAGATGTAAGAAGTTTATATTGGAAATAATGTTCATTAAAATATTTAAATAACCTATTTAATTTGACATACACATATGTCTTTCTCTTACATGATGCTTATCTATTGAGGCAACATAGGTTTATATGGAAACCTTCTAGTTCTGATTCCAGCATGCATATGAAATAGTAGGAGCAATGTACAATTGACTCTTATTGAAATAATATGAAAGAAGCATTGTAAGGAACCATAATGAATTGAATCATAATTGTATTCCTTGGTCCTTGTATAGTTGTATATAAGGCATTTTACTTTATTGGTAAATGGTACTTTTTGATAGATTAAATTGTCTTAGTTTTCATTATTCATTACCTTGCTGGAAATACATAGAACTCTGAATTTGTATCTAAATTATGAGTTGTCCAATACTTATCATAAGATTATTTTAACTTATGGAATGAGTTAGCCAACCTATAAAGTGATGGGTAGATTCTTGGAAATATTATAATAAAAGAGAGTAACCATGATTGCCTTGACTTACTAAATAAATCTATTAGTATTTTATCTTCTTATGGTTAATCGTTATGTGGATAAGGTAGCTTTGCTTAGTTAAACTTAACTCATTTATATTAACTAGAATGATTATAAATTGGTGTGTTACATTACATTAAGGCATGATCAAAACCATTCTATGTTATTATAGACACTTTTATGGAGTTGTATTGGATTTCAGTTATTTAGTGAATGGCTAGTCATTCTTATTTTAGTGTGATACTTGTCGATAGCATGAATGATACATACTCATATTATGTCAGAAGTCTTATGATGGTCATGTTATTTTCATATTTACATATGTTTTAATTCATATCACCCATATATGTATGTTTGTTTCTTATGATTTGCGTTACCTTTAAGTTTGTCTATCATTGGAATGGAATTCTTATTTTAGGAAATGGAAAGAAACTCGTTGGTTTAAGGTTCTTGTTAATTATAAGGAACATGTGTATTGATATAAATTAACTATGATATAATAATGATTACATTAGTTGACCCATAGATGTAAATTAAGTGAGAAATAAGTGAGTTAGTATGGGCTAAGTACTACTCTACCTTAGATAAAAAGGGTTTGTTGAATAATTTAATGATAGGAATGTAACTTGCCTAAAATAAAAAATTTGTTATATTTACTCCTTTTTAGTTATGTATGCATGGACTATTAGTCGATATTATATCTTTGCATAAATCCAACTATGGGTTGCCACTATATCCTATATGGTAACTATAAAGGTGATCATAATTTGTATCATTACTCATTAATCATATTTTGACATTCATGTTTCATGAATTGAACAATATAGAATTATCGAGGTAGGGAAATATCATAGTCTCTATGACTGTAAGGAGTAAGTCTAATTAGTTATATTTCATTTTAATAATGGATGAATTATGAACTATTAAATAACCTAGGTAATGGTGTAATAAGCTTGAGCTAAAGAGGAAGTTAATGGCTTCAAATGGTAGCAACAAATTAGTTGCCTATAATACTTTAGTTTTCACTCTTTTCCATGATTATATTCTCTCATAGACAATAATAAATTATGCTATGTGCTTATGGAATCTTGTATAAATTTTCATGTGTTTTAATCAACTTATTGTTTTCTACCCTTACGATTATCATCTTAAACAATTTACCTAATTGTAAAAATAACATCAGACCTTGTTTCTATTCCATAGACCTATTATAATCGAATGACAACATAGGGTGTGTAAATTTGTCTTTTTTTATGTAGTCAAGAAGTAAACATTTAACCATCTTAAAGTAGAAACAAAACCTACTAAGGTGAGTGAGATACCTATTGAGGGTTAAGGACCCATAAATGTTCCTATACAAATGAACTAGTGTTTTGTATGGTCCTAATGAATTATTCATGTACATGTACACTGATACACCCTAAACCTATAATTTCTTATTTAGGAAACCTACTTCCCCATAACATCCTTTATAATTAATTGCCCTTGGATGATTACCTCAAATCAACTCCTTTAGTTATAGTTGCACGTACATGAGTATGCTTAATGAGCATCACTTACTTCAATAAGTGAGGTATTGGGTCTAGCATGTAGTCCTAAAATGTACTCTAATAATGCAATTCCAAAACAAATTTGGGGTTGTTTTAGCTATGTTAGTGTAGTCAATTTTATTGTAAATACATGTTTCACATGCACTTGTCGAGTGTTCATAGATCATTACAAGACTCGGGTCCATCAAATTGATCTATATTTTCTACAATCTACCCACTGTGAGGCACATATTCAACTACATTAAGTTAGAATTGATACACCCGCCCACTGGGGGCATCCTATACATAGCTTCTAATTTACCAGGTTATATTATTCTATACTACACTATTTTATTTGACTAATACTACTATAGACTCATTTTATGTACATATTTGCTCATGTATTCACTTGTACCACATGTTCATGCATACTTTCATTTATATCTTTCCTAGTTTAGATTTGATTATGTCTCTTTTCTTTAACATCTACTTGAGGGAATTTTAATATGTTATTATCCTATGACTCCAAGCAACTTCCCTTCACTGTATGTATGCTTTGGACATATGCCCATGTCCTTGTGTGTGTTTTCTTTATTGTTTATGCAAATATTTGAACATGTCCTTCCATGTGGTTCAAATCCAAACTTACTTATTTTTTACATATTTATGTACATCTAAACATGTCGTTATATGTATTCATTTTCTTATATTTAGTTACATGTGACCATGTCACTTATATTATTTCCCCTTGGACTACTTTACATACATCATGTGTTTTTATGTATGCATTCTTATATGCATCATGGACATGATAATTATCTCTTTCTTATTACTTACACACTTAGTTTGTGATGCCATGATTTCTCTCATACATCTCCCCTTCCTTGTTAGGTGCCTTTAATGGACATCATGCCCCATCCCCCCAAGTAGTTTACATAGATTATTCTTAGATTATATAGTTCATACACATTATTAAATTGTTATATCTGACTTGAAAACCTTATGAATGTTGGACCTAACACACATCATATATTACCAACTTATGACTAATCTAGTTTACATTACAATATCATGTATACACATTATATGTGTTTATCACATAGATATCATACGTTTTAACACTAATAAATGATGTAGAGTTTTTCTTTTGAGGAAATTTATTTCATAAGTTCAACACCTCCCTTTAAAATAAAGCGAATTAATAGTCATTTTTGATAGAGATCAAGCCACTTAGGTGCACTTAGATCATAATTTTCAGTACATACCCAAAAACTATAGAGTTAAAAATTAGGAAAACACAATGAAAAAAGTAAGACATAGATAAGTTTTAGTTTGCATCAAATAGAAAAATGTAGAAGGAAACTAGGATGGCACACAGGACACTAGCATGGTGTTATACTATCCAAGGGACCATGCTACTATCTATTATCCCCAGAAAAAATAAAAAATAAATTTTATAGAAAAACATAGTAGTTACAATCTAGATTGGCATAGTTTTAGTTACATGTTATTAGATTTGATTAGTTTATGTTCATTATTGCACAAAATCATACTAATTTTGCCCATATTTGGGGCATCATACATGGGATTATCACTCGCATTTTAGTTTTAGATATGTTCAGATAAAAAAAATTATAAATCAATCCATAATCCATATGTATAGATATACAATTGGGGGCATGTCCATGGAAAATTATTTTTTTATGCTTGATTTAGCACCAATTGATTGGATCGAATGGAATAATACATGTCATTATCACAATATTTAATACTTGATTGATGCCTTGTTCAATCTATAATGGTTGGCATTTCAACATAGTACCTGAGCTATGTACCCAAGTGCTCAAGTGTGCCTTAGCCATTATTCATTTCAAAGTTACCAATTGACCACAGAGACATGATACATAGTTTTAGTTATATTACAAACTTCAATTACATCATACAGTTTTAGTCACAGATGCATCTACTACACATGGGTGGGCAATGATGGATTCATAGCCTACTTGAGTTCTTGAGCTACCTACATAGTGTATGATCCACCAAAAAAGGGTGGGAAATGATGGATTCATAGCTTATGTAAGTTTTTGAGCCACATACATAGGAGTTTTAGACAATCTATCAATCTATTCAAAATTATTCATAATGTATAATCCACCGAGCAGGGGTGGCTAATGATGGATTCAAAAATAGATTGAGTTATTGATACACCCACACATGATAATCTGGCATGACATCATCTCAATCCAATTATTCACCAGCTACACACACACAAGATGTCACTATGTTTTTGCATTAGTTCATGTACCCATTGAGGTGTATTCATTAATTTCCTCTCTTTCTTATCTCTTTGATCAGTTTTGTCTTTAATTTTAACACTACTTAAGTAATGAATTATTCATACATGTTTCATTTGTAAGACATGCAGTGGAGTATGCTTCACAAAATAAAATAAAGTGAGCTATAAAAGTGTAGTGATCATTTAGGATAAAATGCATAGAAGCTTTATTTAAGAAAATTGAGAATAGTAAACAATATTTCACACTATTTTTAGGTACTTATAAATTTATATATATATATATATATATATATATATATATATATATATATATAAATTTTTTAATAGTGGGATTGGTAGTCAATAACATTAAAGCATTGGAAATGTTATTTTGGTATAAAATAAAATAGTGATGATAATTTGTTGGGTTTTTCTCTCAGTTCCTCTTTACCTTTATAATCAAAAATATATATATCAAAATTTAATGTCATTAACTACATATTTTATCATCCAAAATCATATATTATTTTCATTTTATTTTTCAATTATTTATATTTTATTGAAATCGCCAATCATTCATTCATTTTAAGCTACTATGTTAATACCCCTAATGGATATACCTTTTCATTACATGTTGGAATTGTTTTTACTATTCTAAAAACTTTGTTCATTTTAATAGTTATAATATTATATTAAATTTATAACTATTTAAATTTGAGTATTATAATAAATGCATTTAAACTTAGTATAACTAATAGTAACAAGTTATTACTTAAATTTAAATAATTCTTAAATACATATTAAAATTAATTTTATTTTTGTAATAAAATTCTTTAATTTAATAATTGTATTCTTATCGTATTGATATAAATTTTTATTATTGGTAAAATGATGGGTTTTGAAAGGTAGCATACCTATTTATAGAGATTAGAGTAAAAAAAAGCATGATAATAATGAAAAAAAAAATACAAACTAGAAAAAGGCTAGCTGAAAAACCACATTGGCCAATCTACAACAAGACATTAGCAAAAATACCACACATGATTAACATAAAATTAGCAAGGCTAGAAACACAAAAAATAGTATAACAAATAACTATTGGATTACAAGGTCATAAAGACTCTTCATGACCTCCAAACATCCTTAGAAATTTGGAGTTGGTTTTCAAAGAACATCGTCTAAGTTATATCAGTTTCTTACCCATGTTTTCTCTTCTTTCTTCTTGTTATTTTAATGGGTCCTTACCAAGGATCCCTATATTTATTTTTCTTGAATTTTTAATGCAGAGTGTTTATGTGAGAGGCATACTTTTTAATCATGTATTTTATGATTGATATCACTTGATCAACATTTTATTTGATGGTAATTGCATCCTTCTCAAATCTCTCTAATTTTTATAAACATTCATAATGTCAAATATAATCTTACACATATATTAAAAAATGTCCCACTAATTAATGTCCTCTTGAGACATTGTTTTGTTATTATATTTCTGCCTTTTTAGCTACATTTGAATCTCCTTGAAATATTTTTTTATTTATTACTCTCAGTGAACAATCCTTTAAAAATGTTGATTTTAAATATAATGGCATTTTTAAAATTCTAAATACTCTCAAACTAGTTCCTCTTTCATAATATTCTTTTTTCAAGCAATTTTCATCCTCCATGTAGACCTTAAATATGAAGGATGGGTTTCCAATGGAAGGATAAAAATATTTTCACCTAGTTCAATAGGTTTTAGATGCTTAGTCTAAACCTTTTCCTTCCCTTTGTCAAAAAATAGTATATTGTCCCTTTGATACCTCAACACTAATTTAGTGGGTTGGATGTTGTCTAAGTAATTACAATATTATGCTTGATTAGTTAATCTAGGTGACCCAGATAGGCATGCTTCATATGTCTCAAGATTTTTGAATTGGAGTATTTTTATAGTAACAACCCTAAGGGACCATTTAAAAATATGTCCTCCCTAATTCAAACTATTGATGATAATTTTAACCTCCCCCCTTTCAGGTGACTCTTGAAGAGAAACACTAGACTCGATTTCATTTAAGATAATGAAGGGTTAAACATATTTTAATAACATAAAAATTATGGCTTCATGTATGGGCATGTCAATTTTACTATCTTGAAATTGAAGAACATAATTTTTTTGGACATAAGGATAAATAATGGGATGGCCATTGATTTATTATGTATGAAATGATCAAGAAAATAAAAGTGATAGGAGTGGATTTGTATAAACCTATCTTCCACTATCATGTATTTAATTATGTTTAAACAAACTTATACACATTAGGTAGGCAAGGAGGTCATAAGGATCCTGTCATCTATCTCTCAAATCCTTTTCTTTTCCTTAAATAAAGTTCTGACCTATTAATTTGTACTTCTATTGTTAAAGATTTTTTTTACTTCAATATGCATTCAAGTATTTATAGAAATGAATTAATCAAAGAGATCAATATAAATCATATTGATAGTTTTGTTCTTATAGAAATGAATGGATAATCTTATGACATGGAATATTATATAATCAATGTTCTTCCCCTCATTCGAATGGTCAAAACTATGGAATTTTTCTTAACACCTTTTCTAGATGATGGTTTGACTCTAAGATGGTCCCCTCACATGGTTCCTTATGAAAACAAGGGATTATTAACACCTTAATTTTTCCCTTGATTAGTTAAAGAGGACAAAATATGATTAATTGTTGATTGGATCATGTAAGTAAAGTGATTATAAGATCC
>JARHVA010000597.1:4175000-4197500 GCA_037957365.1 Torreya grandis | reverse complement strand
AGTATACAACTAGACCACCTCTAGACCCTACTTGGCGTAATGAAGCAACATGAGTTGTTGATAAGATATATGAAGAATACTTGATAGTGATTGAATAAGAGAGAGGTTTTATGAATCTATATATGAGGTTTTGAGAGTTTGAATAGTTGTTAGAATGTCAGCTTCAAGACCTATTTTGACTTGTAGGTCAAAGGCTTAGAGAGCAAAGAGAGAGATGGTAGACAGATGGGGTATTAGGATTAGTTTCCAAGGAAAGTGAAATTATGCATATATTGATACTGGTATGTCATGTTGTTTCAAATATGTTGACCAAGTTTTAGGTCAAAAATTAAAGGTTAAGGAAAGAAAAAGTGTTTTAAGGTCTCTCATATGCATAGAATGAAGGACTTGATAATTATCTCTTTCTTATTACTTACACACTTAGTTTGTGATGCCATGATTGCTCTCATACATCTCCCCTTCCTTGTTAGGTGCCTTAAAAGACATCATGCCACATCCCCCCAAGTAGTTTACATAGATTATTCTTAGATTATGCAGCTCATACATATTATTAAATTGTTATATTTGACTTGAAAACCTTATGAATGTTAGATCTAACACACATCATATATTACAAACTTATGATTAACACAATTTACATTGTGATGTCATGTATACACATTATATGGGTTATCACATAGATATCATATGTTTTAATACTAATAAATGATGTAGAGTTTTTATTTTGAAGAAATTTATTTCATAAGTTCAACAACTCCCTTTAAAAGAAAGGGAATTCATAGTCATTTTTCATAGAGATTAGGCCACCTAGGTGCACTTAGATCATAGTTTTCAGTACATACACAAAAACTATAGACTTAAAAATTAAGAAAACACAATGAAAAAAGTAAGACATAGATAAGTTTTAGTTTGCATCAAATAGAAAAACATAGAAGGAAACTAGGATGGCACAGGACACTGGCATGGTGGTATACTATCGAAGGGACAATGATACTATCTATTATCCCCAAAAAAAATAAAAAATAAATTTTATAGAAAAACATAGTAGTCACAGTCTAGATTGGCATAGTTTTAGTTACATGTTATTAGATTTGATCGGTTTATGTTCATTATTACACAAAATCATACTAAGTTTGCCCATATTTCAAGCATCATACATGGAATTATCACTCCCATTTTAGTTTTAGATATGTTCAGATAAAAAAAATTATAAATCAATCCATAATCCATATGTATAAATATATAATTGGGGGCATGTGCATGGAAAATTATTTTTTTATGCTTGATATGGCACCAGTTGATCGAATGGAATGGAAAAATCCATGTGATTATTCACAAGATTTAATAATTGATTGATGCCTTGTTCAATCTATAGTGGTTGTCATTTCAACATAGTGCCTGAGCTACGTACCCAAGTGCTCAAGTGTCCCTCAGCCATTATTCATTTCAAAGTTACCAATTGACCATAGAGTGATGCTACATAGTTCTAGTTATATTACAAAATTCAATTACATCATATAGTTTCAGTCATAGATGCATCTACTACACATGGGTGGGCATTGATGGACTCATAGCCTACTTGAGTTCTTGAGCTACCTATATAGGAGGGTTAGACAAGAAATGAATCTAATCTAAAGTATTCATAGTGTATGATCCACCAAACAAGGGTGGGAAATGATGGATTCATAGCTTATGTAAGTTCTTAAGCCACATACATAAGAGTGTTGGATAATCTATCAATCTATTAAAAATTATTCATAATGTATAATCCACCAAGCAGGGACGACTAATGATGGATTCAAAAATAGATTGAGTTATTGATACACCTATGTATGACAATTACGCATGACATCATCTCAATCTAATATTTCACCATTTGATCACCAGCTACACACACATATGATGTCACTATGTTTTTTCATTAGTTCATGTACCCAATGAGGTGTATTCATTAATTTCCTCTTTTTCTTATCTCTTTGATCAGTTTTGTCTTTAATTTTAACACTACTTAAGTAAGGAATTATTCATACATGTTTAATTTATAAGACATGCAATGGAGTATGCTTCACAAACATAGATCCAAATTCAAAGGATTCGCCTCATAGGGAAGCCCATTTACACTTATTTTTCCTTTATCTTACTCATTTTACATTGTTGCATTTATAGAATAAAGGGGGGGTGAATATAGTCATATAAAATGTCACTTGATTGATATGGGTGTCATTCAAGATCACCCATCCCTAGCTTAACCCTAGACATATCTTAGAGCCCCTTTTGACCCTTTTCCATCTTTCTTGTGGGTATTACACAACCCTAGACATCCTAAACATAGTCCTAGACCTTCTCCTAGGAATACAAGCCCCTAATGTCCTAGGTGCACCAAGACACTAGTGTGGTCCTTTGGACATTAGCACACCATGATAGTGTCCATTAACTTATATTAACTCCAATGGATATATTTTTAGTTATTAAGACACCTATGGTCAGTATATACCTATTTCATACTCCTTAGATGCAGCATATAAATATAAATACGTGACTTTTAGCCCTTTTCCAACTAGATGGAAATCAAATGCAAAGACACAAACAATCTTAGAATAAATTATTCATAATCAACATCATTGATCCCTACTCTTAATTAATTTTACATAGAGTCATCTACAATCATCGTAAGCTAAAAATTCATGCATTTCTAGTCTTAAGCCTTAATCAAAGAACTCAATATGGCACTCATGTTGGAATCACCTACACTTGTACTAGCACTTAGATTAGGATATCTACATCAAGGTTGATTTTCTCTCAAGGTATTGGTATGTAGGAAACTCTTAACATAGTAGGCTATTGAGGACATCCATCCTATCCTAATAACATCATATATTTTCTAATTATGCTCCTCAAATACCCTAACAACATGGATATCTATAGTTTATATACAAAAATAAATACAAAACATGTCACAGCCAGTGAAGCAAGTTTCATTTACATAATAATAGTCTTATCAGACTCAAACACAATTGCTTTTAAAATTTAACATCATCTCCTTCATAAGGACACTAGCGTAGAATAGATGACACTGTCATAGTGTGATACTATCCAAGAGTGATTCTAACACTTGGATCATATTTATGATGCCTTGATCAATGTTTATGCCAGTTTCAAGCCTCCAAATCATCTATCTCAATAAGTTTCCAGTTAGGTATTGATTTTTTTCATTCATTATTTTTTTTGAAAATATCAAATTAGGTCAATTCTTACATAAATTAGTGCCTATATTTATTACATATTTCTACCCTAATTTATTATACTCAGACCTTTAACAACCTAGGATTGACATACACTAAGTCCTAAAAAGTTAAAACAACCACTTAATTAATCTAGAGTGTAAACACACAGCTTTAACATTGATCAACATAATTTGTGGATTATGTAAAGTGAGCTATAAAAGTGTAGTAATTATGTAGGATAAAATGCATAGAATATTCATTTAAGGAAATTAAGAATAGTAAATAATATTTCACACTATTTTTAAGCACTTATAAATTTGTATACATTTAATTTTTTAATATTGGGATTGGTAGTCAATAGCATTGAAGACTTGTAAATGTTATTTTGCAATAAAATAAAATAGTGATGATTTTTTTGGAGTGTTAGTTAATATTCCTAAATGAATTATTAAATTTGAAATCCATGGTAGAATGGCATTGTTCATGTTGTAATAGAGATATTTTGAATCATGTGACTAACACCAGGGGTGATGGTATGTAGGCAATATAAAAGTTTCAATGTGCATTTCATTGTCATTTATTACCACTATACTATAATGTGGTGCCATAATTATCAAGGCATAAAAAATTCTATATGTCTTTATTCATACTCATGTATGGTGAATGCAAAGAAATTAGCATAGAGAATCAATGTAGTAAATGTGGCACATACAATTTTTATTAGAAATGGAAAATATTACTAATCATGACTTGTAAAATATATTCCTAATATATCTATAAATGTAATTAATAGATATAGGCTACTATCATCATCATTTCAAGAAATACTAAAAGATATTAGAGGAAGCTACAAATCATAATTGTTGATTGTAAATGTTAAATTTGATTAATAAATGCATTGAACATATATCATATTTTAAAAATACAAAAAAATATGTATAAAAATAGTGTTAAAAATCATTATGGTTTTACAATCAATTTAATATAATAATGAATAAATAGTTTTTTATAATTATTATATTGATAAATATGAAATATTCCATAATAGCATGTGAAGGTTTATTATTTGTTATTTATGTTCTAAACTTTAAAATTGTAAAAATAATATGCCTTATCAAAGTTTTTTATACTGTAGAATAAAAAAATTATTTGTTCAAGTGAATCCTATAATACCAACCTTATCAGTGACTAATAATTGGCTTATTTGGTATCATTTTTGAATGGTACATACCACATTTACCAATAGGAAACCCTTGGGCTGGAAAAACATTCTAACAATAAATTTTCTATAATATATCAGATGTTGTGATTTTATTATTGTAAGTGTCCCAATCAATAATTTACTTTAATTTGGGTTATTTTTGTATAAATATAAGTCACCATATTTTAATTTTCAGTAATTTTAAAATTTATTTATATTTCATAATTTGTTGGGTCTCTCTCTCTCAGTTCCTCTTTACCTTTATAACCAAATATATATATATATATATATATATATATATATATATATATATAAACTTAATGTCATTAACTACATATTTTATCATCCAAAATCATATATTATTTTCATTTTATTTTGAAATTATTTCTATTTT
This sequence comes from Torreya grandis, assembly GCA_037957365.1. Taxonomy (NCBI): domain Eukaryota; kingdom Viridiplantae; phylum Streptophyta; class Pinopsida; order Cupressales; family Taxaceae; genus Torreya; species Torreya grandis. Next base: position 4,192,681 of record JARHVA010000597.1, on the reverse strand, counting down.
AGCTGAAATCCCCATTCATTCATTCATTTTATGCTACTATGTTAAGACCCCTAATGGATATACCTTTTCATTACATGTTAGAAATATTTTTACTATTCTAAAAACTTTGTTCATTTTAATAGTCATAATATTATCTTAAATTTATAGTTATTTAAAATTTAGCATAATAATAAATGCATTTAAACTTAGTATAACTAATAGTAACAAGTTATTACTTAAATTTAAATATTTCTTAAATACATATTAAAATTAATTTTATTATTGTAATAAAATTATTTATTTTAATAATTGTATTCTTATTGTATTGATATAAATTTTTATTATTAGTAAAATGATGGGTTTTGAAAGGTAGCATACCTATTTATAGAGATTAGAGTAAAAAAAAGCATGATAATAATGAAAAAAAAAATACAAACTAGAAAAAGGCTAGCTGAAAAACCACATTAGCCAATCTACAACAAGACATTAGCAAAAATACCACACATGATTAACATAAAATTAGCAAGGCTAGAAACACAAAAAATAGTATAACAAATAACTATTGGATTACAAGGTCATAAAGACTCTTCATGACCTCCAATCATCCTTAAAAATTTTGAGTTTGTTTTCAAAGAATGTCATCTAAGTTATATCAGTTTCCTACCCATGTTTTCTTTTCTTTACTCTTGTATTTTTAATGGGTCCTTACCAAGGATCCTTATATTTCCTCTTCTTGAATTTTTAATGCAGAGTGTTTATGTGAGAGGCATACTTTTTAATAGTGTATTTGATGATTGATATCACTTGATTAAAATTTTATTTGATGGTAAGTGCATCCTACTCAAATCTCTCTCATTTTTAAAATCTTTGGTAATGTCAAATATAATCTTATACATATATTAAACAATGTCCCACTAACCAATGTCCTCTTGAGACATTCTTTTGTTATTACATTTCTCTCTTTCTAGCTACATTTCAATCTCCTTGAACTATTTTTTTATTTATTACTCTCAATGAACAATCCTTTAAAAATGTTGATTTTAAATATAAGGGCATTTTTAAAATTATAAATACTCTCAGACTAGTCTTCCTCTTTCATAATATTCTTATTTCAAGAAATTGTCATCCTCTATGTAGAGATAAAATATGAAGGACGGGTTTCCAATGGAGGGACAAAAATCTTTTCACCTAGTTCAATAGGTTTTGGATGCTTTGTCTAAACCTTTCCTTCCCTTTGTCAAAAAATAGTATATTGTCCCTTTGATACCTCAACACTAATTTAGTGGATTGGAATGCTTGATTGGTTAATCTAGGTGAGCCAGATAGGCATGCTTCATATGTCTCAAGATTTTTGACTTGGGGTATTTTTATAGTAACAACACTAAGGGACAATTTAATCACAGGTCCTCCCCACTTTAAATTATTGATGATAATTTTAACCTCCCCCCTTTCAGGTGACTCTTGAAGAGAAAGATAAGACTCGATTTCATTTATGATAATGAAGGGTTCAACATATTTAATAACATAAAAATTTTGGTTTCGTGTATGGGCATATCGATTTTACTATCTTGAAATTGAAGAACATAATTTTTTTAGACATAAGGATAAATAATGGGATGGTCAATTGATTTATTATGTATGAAATGATCAAGAAAATAAAAGTGATAGGAGTGGATTTTTATAAACATATCTTCCACTATCATGTATTTAATTATATGTAAATAAACATATAACCATTAGGTAGGCAAGGAGGTCATAATGATCCCATCATCTATCTCTCAAATCCTTTTCTTTTCCTTAAATAAAGTAATGACCTATTAATTTTTACTTCTCTTGTTGTTATAGATTTTTTTTACTTCAGTATGCATTCAAATATCTATAGAAATGAATTAATTAAAGAGATCAATATAAATCATATTGATAATTTTTCTCTTCAAGGCCATGCAAAAAAGAATGGATAATCTTATGACATGGAATATTATATAATCAATGTTCTTCCCCTCTTTCAGATGGTCAAAACTATGGTTTTTTTCTTAACACCTTTTCTAGATGATGGTTTGACTCTAAAATGGTCCCCTCACATGGTTCCTTATGAAACCAAGGGATTATTAACACCTTAATTTTTCCCTTGATTGGTTAAAGAGGACAAAATATGAGTAATTGTGAATTGGATCATGTAAGTATAGTGATTATAAGATCCCATAAAGCATGTGGGGGACCATGTATTTTAATTATATCTCATAAACTCGTAATAATGTCAAACCACAGTCGTCCTTACATATAGATTGTGAAGACTCTTTGCATGAGGATTAATATCATTAAAATCCTCCCTAATTTGACATTAATTAACTCTTTGATCTTATCGATTCTCATCAAATGAATTATAAGAATTGATATATTCATTGGAGTATTATTTGTCCCTCTAGATCATGATAACAATCTACAACATTAATAAAGGCATAAAAATAAATGAATTAAACTTACCTTATTCATTAAGAATAATATTATTTTGACATGTTGGGGCTGGGTAGGGACTCAATGGCAATGGTCCATTATAGAAGATCAAAAATAGAAACTCTTAAATGGCAAACCAATCTACATCTCTATTACCTTATCTATATATATGTTTGATGGAGATCTCATCAAATTACTAGAGATAAATTCAAACATCATGAAAAAGGTTCATTATGGTTGATCTTAGGTATAAATCTACTCTTACATAGTATTTAATTTTGAGAGTCCCATTCTATATCTAAGACTGTAATAGTCATATTTTTGGCAACTTAGAAGCCTCACATAACCACACTTACTTATGCCACATGGTTAGTCTTGATTTATGAAGGGCCTATATAAAATACCATGAGAACTCTATCATCATATATAACTACACATATAACACCCAATTTACCTATCTTTCCTTTTTATCCTCCATCAAAATTAAGTTTGGCCAAGGATATGGGAGGTCTTCTCCACTTCATTGTAATTAGATATACCTTTTCTTACCTTTGGTAGAATCTATTATAATACATAGATCCCAATTGTGGATAGTGGATTCTTTCAATATTGTCACTTTAATAAAATCATGATTGTTAATGGAAGACATATTTTCATTGATAGTTTTCACCATAAAAGTACCCACACTTAGAGTATTATTATTATTATTATTATTATTATTATTATTATTATTATTATTATTATTATTATTATTATTATTATTATTATTATTATTATTATTATTATTATTATTATTATTATTATTAAAGAATACTTAGATATTCCTCTCTTTTAATATACCTTAAAATAAATAGGGAATAAAAACCTTCCACAACTTCTTAAGGTAAGGGGAGGAAAAGGGAATTTGGTACTAAATGACAAGATAAAAAAAATAGAATTTATTGTAATTTATTAGATAAGAATAAAAAAATAAAGTAGTCAACCATATTGAGATAAAACTAATAACATAAAAAGATGAAGTATTGGCCCAACATTACATTAATAGAGTTGACATGTATTTAAAAGAGGTAAATTTTAATCAAAATATTATCTAAAAAAATTTTAAAAAATTGAGATACAATCCATAAAAATGGGTCAAATTTAGGATTGAGATCATGGTCCCTGATGGAGAACCAATAAAAACCATTATTAGTAAGATTAAATTCAACTAGATAACCTAATTTGACTTTGTCAGATCCATCCTCTGACACTAACGAAGCCAATTCAACCTCTTTAAGAAAAACCCAAATATAAAAACCATTAATCATCTCATTAAAAGAGTGAAATCAAACCATTTATTTTGGGTTAGAAGAATCCAAATATTTATTTTTTAAAAATTTACTCCCTTCTATAAGTTTCTATTAATTACTACCTCCTATATGTTCCCAGTAATTTCTTAGTTTTTCCCAATTGCTCTTATAAATCTAGGATTAATTTTTTTCTAGAAAAAATTGGTACTTAAAGGTTCACTTGGAATCCAATCATTGATACAAAACAATGCCTCTTTTTCATCCCCAATAGTCCATCTTGAGGCTTTCTAAAACAACTTCCTACATTTTATGATGTTATAAAAATTAAGACATCATAGAGTATATTTTAAAATGAGAAAAATATCTACTTTCAATATCCTTGTAAATGTAATAATATTTAATTTTAATATAAAAATAAAAACATTTAACATTTATATAATAATTAGAAATAAACTTTAACCATGCTAAAAGTATCTATTAAATCTCAAATTTTTAAAGATGGGTTTGAAAACGTTCAAAAGTCTCCATTAAAAATATAAAGTGATTATTAATGGTTAAATTAACTGAACGCATTTTTTAATAAAATATTTCATTTAGTCGACATTACTTTTATAGAATTTTTTCCATATTCACATATGCAAACATATTTATATATTTATATTTTATTTATGTATAAATATAAATAATTTGAGGTTCATATTTATCTACATATTCTTTACCATTTGGTCTAAATAAATAGTCTAAAATTATTTATAACTAATAACGTATGTAAATGTGTTCATATATTTTTGCCATGAAAGACTATGGTGTGCATTTCTTTAACTACATTTAAGTCTTTAAGTTAAAAATAGTTTAAAAAAAAAAAAATAGGAGTCCTACTCACAATGAAAAGGGAAACTAGATTTTAATTTTATATAAATAGACAATATGATTTATGGATATATATTTTTTTTAAATTTGTTCTTAGAATGAAAGGAGCCATTACAAATCTTTTGACATAAACTCAGAGCTTTGATTTTGATATTCTTTAACTAAATTCATACTAATGGAAAACATTATCATTAAAAAGCTACATATTATATAATAATGTAAAAAATAACAAAATATAATAATAGAGATAATTAAGCAAATAAAATATATAATATGTATGACAAAATACAAGATTTATGTTGTAAAATATAAGTAAAGTTAAGGAAATATATATGTGTAAGGTATTAAATTTTATTAATTTTTAGATGAGTGGAATACAAGTAAAACTATTATTGTATATTATATACGAATTCTAGAAAGATAAAAATATGTAATTGAAAAAGTGTTGTTGGGATTCTACTTCCTAAAAGTAGAGTGAAAAAATGCCATTAGGAATTCTCTTCTAAAAATAGAACTTAGTGGACTTCATCTTCCTAGAAACAAATGTTTGACTCCTTGCTTTTTAGTTTTGGGAATGTGTTGTCCCATTAAACCCCATGCAACAACACCCTGACACCCTCCTGTCAAGATATGAACTACAAACCATACCATAAAATTATCTAAAATTTAACTTTATTATCATATATCTAACAATCATTTATTATTATATGTTTACATTATATTATAGTAAAGAAACAATATATTCTACAATGAACCTTATTTACCATGATTAAAATGAACATAATTTTTTCCTAATATATGACAAGAAATTATGGGAAGTTCATGTGAAACACTAATTTCCAATGTGACCTTTTTCATTGGTGATATTTATTTATTATCCTATAGTTTATGACCAATATATGATTTGGTTATTATTTGGTAGATGCATATAAAAATAAAATAAAATTATGGGTTTTATTTTATTAATTATTAATATTTGATAAATTTTTAAAAATATTAAAGATATTTTTACTATTTTTTTAAAATGATATATATAAAATTAATAAATTTATTAAAATATGTACGTATTAAATATATTTCTTATTTTTATTTTTTAAATTTAATTGTAAATAAATTATTATTTAAATAATTTTATGTTTTTATCATAAACATATAACTCAAAACTATTTATTAATCCATAAAATATACTCTTGTAAAGAGTCTACTCAAACAATTTTACAAATGAAAATATTATTCTGAATATGGTAAACCCATCTTTAACTAGTGTGGAATCTAGTCCATGCACACAGGGGAAGGTCTGTGCTACCATAGTGTTTTCATTGATGTCAATCTAATGTCATTTATTTCTACATACATCTGATGAAGACGCATGGTGTGTTGGGTATGAACTTGTATGCCTGATATGAAGACTCAGGATAGAACACAGTGACCTACAAAGCTATTAAATTGAGCTCTGAAGATCTACATAAGTAGCTCCAAAGATGATTTATTGAGATACAAATGTATTCTAATAAATCTCAAAAAATCTATTAGGCCACTCCAAAGATGCCCTAATGAAGCTTTGAAGACCTCTCCAACCATGCTCCTAAGATGTCTAGCCACAATCTGAAGATGCCCAACTATACTATGTAGATTAATATAGCAACTCTAAAGATATCTACTTTAAATATATAGATTATTTATCTTTATATATCTTCTTTTATACATTATTATTCATAGTAATAGTCTAAAATGATCTGATAATGTCTCTCTATTGAGAAAGAAATTGAAGGCAACCTAATGAATCTTCTGAGGTTGATGTCAAGTTTCAGGTCAAGGTAAGCAAGTTTTGAAGTACTAGTATTTGAATACAAGGTGTATAAGCATAAATTATTTTTTTAAGGTTTTTTATCAAGCTTTAAGTGCTTGAGAAGTCTAGTCATGACACTAGTCATTATATGAAGAAACCTTGTGATAAGGTATGAGCTTGGTGGCCTAGTGAGGTGAATGCATATAGGCATAATAGGTTGCATGATCCCATTTAATTATTATTATGAGGGTTTAGATCACTCAAATGAATCTTAGGTTAAGCATACATAGGTAAGTCCTACAAACCCAGTATTCAACTAGACCACCTCTAGACCCTACTTGGCCTAACGAAGAAACATGAGTTGTTGATAAGATATTTGAAGAATAATTGATAGTGATTGAATAAGAAAGAGATTTTATGAATCTATATATGAGGTTTTGAGAGTTTTAATAGTTGTTAGAAGGTTAGTTTCAAGACCTACTGTGACTTGCAGGTCAAAGGCTTAGAGAGCAAAGAGAGAGATGGTAGACAGGTGGGGTATTAGGATTAGTTTCCAAGGAAACTGAAATTATGTCTACATTGATAGATGTATTTCATGTTATTTCAAATATTTTGACCAAGTTTTAGGTCAAAAATTAAAGGTTAAGGCAAGAAAAACTGTTTTGAGGTCTCTCATGTGCATAGAATGAAGGTTTCTCAACTTGACAATAAATTTCAAGGGTTCATTGGCATGTGTAACCTATGCATGAGAACCTAATATATTCATGGTGGATGTAAAATGGTCCTATATCAATGTTTTATATATTGGTTTATGGAATAAGGAGATAAGTTTTATGAATGATCATTAAGACTATGAGATGGTTTAAACCCTCAAAACCCCCTAATAGTGACCTGATGTGAAATAAATTATTTTAAAGTTCTTAGAATGGATTGGTTCATCTATTTTTATATTAGATCATGAATTCAACTCTCTCAGATATACTTAGGGGTGATTTGTTTTATAGGAGAGTGGACCCTACCAGAAAGGCTCTATTTCTTAGAGATTTATTTAGCATGCAGATTTATCTAAGTCAAATTTGATAATTAAATTAATTTTTAAGATTTATACTTGTGTTTTATTTCCATGGTGATTTTTTAGTCAGTTATAGTGCTTATGGGTGATAAACTAGTCATACAAGTTGACTAGTCACTAATAGACCTACTGATGTAGATAGAGAGAAAATTAGGCCGAAGTGAGAATTTGATTAAGGATAGATGAAAATGCATTAGGATGTTTTTAAATAACTATAATACATGTTCATTTTGTATCGATGTTTTTAAGTTCAGTGGTAATGATAAAAATATTGGTCATAAGTTGACCTATCTAGTGAAGATGAGACAATGAAGGTGCATGGTTGTGAGATTGGTCTACAAAACCAATATTGCCATATAACCATGTTATATACCTATCTAAGAATTATGAACATCATGGAGATGACAAGAAGACAAATTTTTATCAAGATTATAGGTCTTCTTGTCATCTCTAGTAATGCTCAATTATTCAATGGATCTAATTATGCCTTTTGGAATGTTAGGATGAAGATATATTTGATGTCTCAAGGTCATGATGTATGGAAGTAAGTTTTAGTTGGGTATATTTTTAATCTCATTCCACCAACTATTGTAGCAAGTAATAAATCTAGTGAAAACAACTCCAAGGTAATGAATTCCATTCATTTTGGCCTATCAGAAGCAAACATTGTGAAGGTAATACACTATACATCAACTAAAGATATATAGAATAAGTTGAAGACTATTGATAAATGAGACACAAAGGTGGATTTGGCCAAGTTATAGACCCACCAAAGATATTTTCAAACCCTAAAGATGAATGAAGATGAAACCATCACATATTACCTATTAAGGGTTGATTAATTTGTCAATTTTATTAGAGGATTAGGAGAAGAAATGAAATAGTATACTATTGTTCAAAAAGTATTTAGATCAAAAACTCCTAACTTTGACTCTAAAGTGTTGTAGTAGAAGAGATGCATGATTTAGACAAGCTAGAGATGGATGGGCTTCATGGCATTTTGACTGCCTATGAGATGAGATATAATGAATGAAGACCTCTAAAGAAGGAATCAAATTTCAAAGTTAAGAAGTCAAAATCCAAGAAGGCCAAGGATGAGTAATGTTCAGATATTGATTATGATCAACTAATAGTCATGTTTTCAAGGAAGTTAAGGTTCAGATCTAGTAACTACAAAGGTAAATTAGATTTCGAATGTTTCAACTATGGTAAGATTGGATAGTTTGCATCGAAGTGTCCTAACATAGATAAATCTAAGCATTATTAAGAACATGATGAACATCATGGAGATGGAAAAAAGACCTATAATCTTGATTAAAAAAAATGATAAATAAGTATAAAGGAAGGAAATGAACTTTCAAAAATGAGAGAATCTTCGACACTAAAAAATATAACTCTTTTGATGTAAGTGACTCAAGTGAATCTGAAAGTGATAGTGATAGTAAAGAACCTGAACTTGACAATAATGAAACCTTGTTAATGGCCATAGAATCAAACAATGAGGGTTGTTCAAATGTGAAAGACATTATGGTTGATGTAGAATCAGATGAATAATAAGCAAAATTGAATCTTGATGTAGAATTCGTAAGTGCCTTAGAGTAATTGAAGTTTTAAAAAATAAATAATCAAAAAATAATATTACTAGCTAAGGACTATGAGCAGAAAATTGTCTTGTTTGAGAAGATATTGAGTAACACCTCTAATGAGTATGATGATATCATCAATCAAGTTGAGGCACAAATGTAGATAATCAATTCAAACCTAAAGGATAAAGAGGAAGAATCCATCATGTATGAAACTAAAATAGAATACCTAAAATATAGGATGGATCAAGCATTTAGCAAGGTGAATAAATTTGTGAGGTTTGAAAAGAGAACTAAGGATCTAAATCATATCTTGAGTAGTAAAACATCTTAAAGTGACAAGACAAGAGTTGATTTCAAATAAGATCAAAAGGAGGCACCTCTAGTCAAATATATGACTGTTGAAGATAAAAAGGTCAACATGAAAAGACCTATCAAACATCCTAATGCTATAAGGTATTCTATTTATTTCAATGGTTATTATTTTATTTTCATTATGTTTTGTCATAAAGAAAGAGAATGTAGAGGACCCTCCAAGAATGAGTACTCATATAACTATGGGAGTCACAATTCACATCAAATAAATGGTATGTATAAAGTGGTTTGATATAGCTGCCATAATATAGGACACATTACAAGATTCTCTCCTAATATATTTATAAGATCATCAAGTCAAAATAGTAATTTTGAAGCCCCTAGAGTGAAAGAAAGAAGGAAAATGAATGTATGGAAACCAAAGGTAGTAAAGATAAATCATGATCAGTCTAAAAGATCAGTTGGACTTCTTTATATGATAGATCATACCTTAGGTGTGAAATTAAGTTATGAATGTCTATTATCATCTCACATTGATGAAAAAAATTTGATGATGTGATGAAGCCTATAGTGCCAATCAAGCCCAAAAGGATATTGAAGAAAATTTAATCTTTTGAGAGTATGGAGATCTAGGAATCTCCTGAACTATTGTTGTTTTAGTACCCTATGTAAATGGGTGACTCTATTAAGCTTCATGGAGACACTCATCAATAAGTGGAAGCATGGTGGATACTTGTTGAGCTTTGATAGGTGTTTTATGTTATGAAGACATGTCGAAGATTGTTGAGTCTAAGATGTAAGTGTAATATTTTGGCATATTAAGAGGTAAGTATTGGTACCAAGGTTCTTGAATTATTTTGAATATGGTATGTGTGTACTATTGATTCGTATGGTGAGCAAGTTGAGAAGACAAAGAGGGGGGATGGTTATGTAGTTCTATATGATCCTTATTTATTGAGTTGATGCATTTATTGATATATGTTTGGTTTAAAGGAGGGCTTAGTAGCTCTAATTTATTTTTGAAGAGAGTGGTTTCCTTTGTTATCTATATAGATGTCTATATTCTTAGTATGCCCTGGTCATGTGAGGCGAAGGTGATCAAGAAAGATAGAAGTCTGGCAAATAGTGAACTAGGTATATTTATAGTCCTAATAAACAATCAACTATCAAAATAAGGGTTATCATGATGTACATAGATAATATATGGCCTATGAAGCTCAAAGAATATCATATGATACTATTTTCATAGTGTATGAATGAATAATGATAGTTTGAGTGATATCTTTAGGTGAGATTGTTAAAAATTATCTTCTCTAATTATTGATCAAGATTTATATCAAAGAGAATATTGCATAAGGTGTATATCAAAAGTGAGTTAATACAATTTGTAGTGTATAGTTGGTAGTTATTAGCTACATGAAAGATTTGTCATGAGTGAGGTTCAACATGAAAGAAGTTTATGTGAATGGTTTCCATGAGTAGTTGACATAGTTTGTGAATATTTTGTGCCATCTAGTGTCTTTAAGAGGGAGTATATGTTCAGAGGGATAAAGAAATATTTCATAAGGTGTCTACAATAACTGAAGAGATTGAGGTGAGTACTTGGTTATCATTTCATTGTGTGGTTTCTTAAAATTTGATTCAAAAGATCCAATAAGTTGTTTAAGGAAGACCCATTTTCAGTAATGTTAAAGGGGAAAAAAGACAAATTTGAGGGAGAAGATATTGATCAAAATGTAGCATGTTTTTTAATTAATGACAAATGGAGGTTTATTGGCATAGTGTTGTCATTGATGTCAATCTAATGTCAGTGATGTCTAGATGCATCTGGTGAAGATGCATGGTATGTGGGGTATGATCTTGTATGCATGATATGAAGAATAGGCATAAAACATAGCAAGCTATGAAGATCCTTAGTCAAGATCTGAATATCTCCATAAATATATATAGAGATGCTTTTTCGAGCTATGGATATGTGTTATTCAATTTCCAAAGATCTGCCAAGTAGCTTCAAAGATGTTTTGTTGAAGCTCCAAATACATGTCCAACCATGCTCCTAAGATGTATAGTTATACTTTTAAGATGCCCAATTATAATCTATAGATTAATATAACAACTCCAAAGATATATAATGTAGATATATAGATTTTATCTCTTTAGTTATATTCTTTTAGTCATTACTATTCATAGTAATAGTCTATCACTATCCAATAATGTATCTCTATTGAGAGAGAATTTGAAGTCAACCTAATGATTCTTCTAAGGATGATGTCAAGTATCAAGACAAGGTAAGCATGTTTTTAAGTACTATTATTTGAAAATAAGGTGTATAATCACCAAGGAGTGTTTAAATGTCAATTATCAAGCTTCAAGTGTTGGAGAAGTCTAGTCATGACACTGGTCATTGCATGAAAAAACCTTGTGAGAAGGTATGAGCTTGGTAGCCTAGTGAATTGAATGCACAGAGGCATAATAGGTTGTATGAGGTTGTTTTATCATGCTTATGAGGCTTTGGATCACTCAATTGAGTCTCAAGGTGAGACCTACGGACCTAGTATGCAACTAGACCTAGTATGAAATTAGACCACCTCAAGACCCTGCTTGGCCTAATGTAGAAACATGAGTTGTTGATAAGATATATGAATAATACTTAATAATGTTTCAGAATGAGAGAGGTTGTTTTATTTTATACATTAGGTGATAAGATATTATACAATGGTTATAAGGTTAGTGTCAATACCTATTGTGACTTCCAGGTTAAAGGCTTAGAGAGAAAAGAAAGAGATGGTGGCTAGATGGGGTATCAGGATCAATTTCCAAGTAAATTTATCCTATGTTTGACTTTATAGAGGAATTTCATGTTGTTTCAAGTATGTTGACCAAATTTCAAGTCAAAATTTTAAGGTTAAGGCAAAAAAAAGTGTTTTGAGGTCTCTAGTGTGCATAGGATTCAGGGTTCTCAACATGAGAAAAAAATTAAAGTGTTCATTGGCATGTGTAGCCTTTGCATGAGAACCTAATATATTCATGTTATATGGATAATTTTTCTATTTCAAATTTACAATCATTTATTTATGGTATATGGAGCTAAGCTTTATGAATGATCGTTAAGATAATTAGATGGTTTAAACCCTCGAAGAACACTAAAAGTGACTTAATGTGAAATAAGTTTCTATAAAGTCATTATAATAGATTGGTTTGACTATTTTATATATTTTATCATTAATTCAACTCTCTCAGGCATCTCTAGGTGTGATTTGTTTGTTAGGAGAGTGAGTGGACCCTACACGAAAGGCCTTGATTATTAGAGATTTTTTATATTAGGAAGAGGTGTCCAAGTAAAATTTGATAATTAAATTAATTTTGAATATTGATAATTTTATATTATGTAAATGTTGGTTTATAATTAGGTTTTATCCCTTAGGGATGCTAAACCAGTCATACAAGTTGACCAGTCACTAACAGACCTAGTGATGCAAATAGTGAGAAAATCAAGCAAAAGTGAGAAGTTGAGTAGAGATGGATCCAAATTCATTGATATGTTTCTCAAGACCTATAATACATGTTCATTTTTTATATATGTTTTTAAGGTCAATGGTAATGATGAAAATATTTCTCATAAGTTGACCTATCTAGTGAAGATGAGACAGTGAAGGTGCAAGGTTGTGAGATCGATATGCAAGACCAATATTGCCATATAACCATATTATATCCTATATATTAATGATATAATTATCATATGATATCATCAACATGCATCAATACATTTTGAATGTGTCTACATAGGTGTTGAAATTCAAAATCACCATGACTAGTCTTCAAGGCAAACTAGCAGTTTTGGGTAAGCATGTTGTAACAATGGGTTTGAGACTCTATGCCATCAATTGATAAATATAATGCACATAATTATGTTTTTAAAGACTTAAATTAACTATCCATTCTTTGAATAATCTTTAAAGTTAGTATACGATGTTGAAATGTTGAAGCCAAAATGGCTTGTCTAGTTGTGTAAAGATTGTCAGAGAGAAGGTCAAACAATTGGTCTGAAACACCATTAGTTTCCACTATAAGTTTTGATATGTATATTATATTTTGTTATGAGTATATTTTAGGATTATATAAATTAATTTTAAGTCTCTTAAAGTGATTATATAATTATTTTAGGTCATTGTTTCCATGATTGTGTTTTGAGGCTTGTTAGTAGTTCTAAGTGGGCTACTTACAGAGAAGGGCTTGAGTACTTTTGCATTGAGTTATGAAGTATAATTAACATTGTGATGATATTGAGGTAATGAGTCTCTTTTATATATGATTTTTTTCCATGATTTTTTTGAAATTTTATGTTTTTACTTCCGATGTTTAAAACAAACTTTCTGAGTATGCATAGACCTTATATGAACAATACTAATGATGTGCTCCAAGTAGTGGCTTGAGGTAAAAAGTGTTATGAATCATATATAATCCTATAAATTATATATGGGAGTGGAATATTATTTATTCCTATTGTGTGAGGAGTTTTAATATTCTCCAAGAAAATCAAAGGGTAATGTGTGCTAAGTAGGCCTAATGGAATTAGGTCTCCATGATATCTAAAGGAGACATAAGGCCAAATTGAAATAGGTCAAACCTAAAGGGATTAAAAAAAAATTAAATCCATATCTATGACATGTATTAATTTATATTCATGGCAAACACAAAAATATAATAACATTTGGCCAACTAAGAAGGATATGATCAAGTGACTTGTATAAATACCAGATAATTTTAGGCCTATTTTCAGATGTGGTGAGTATGAAGAGAGTAAGTGAATAATATAACACTTGGTAAGTATAATAAGGTCTTATAGACCATCAAAGGAGTATATAGTATTAGTGATGAATATTTGAAATAGATTCAACATATGAGGATCAAAGTCATATGAACTAATCAAGTCAAGAAGAGCGATAGTTGAGCGAAGAAGGCTAGAAGCCAATTTGAGAGGGATAGAAGTGTGCAAAGATCTAAGTAAAAATATCATCATCTATTGTATGATAAACAAGGTATTTTTAAGGTGATAAAGTGTTTTAGGTGGCTAATTTGGTGCTAAGTTATCTAGGGGTTGGTGCCTCCTTGCAAGTTGGATCTTGCTAAATCCTAGATGAGTTGGTGCTTAACTAGTTGGGGTTGGTGCTCCATGTGAAGTGGTTACTTAACTAAAGTTGGTATTTTTTTTATATGACTATATTCCATTTGAATCATGAGTGGTTTTTCCACCCCTTGAGTGTTTCCCACATATACACTTTGTTTATGTGTTTCATGCTCTTGTGGATTGGTGCTTATGCTTACTAAGATGTACATGCTTGTTTAAATGATCTATGATTGCTTAAATAAGATTGTTGAAGAATGTTTTTGAAGGTTGCTTCACCCACCCTCTTAGTTATTTATATTACAACATCCTAGATCTCCCTCATCCCTTGGGATGCCTATAAGAAGAATAATTCCCAAACACATTTAGAGGTTTGGGTCTCCGAGATAAGAAGCAAAGAAAATATCCACAAGAATGACTCGCAAGAGGAGTACAAATAAAACAATGAAAAGAACACATTAGAAATTCTAATATTGGTACAGAAGACCCTAGGTATCCAAAAAAAACCTAAATAAAGCACACTAGAATTGATGACACCTAAGAGGAATAATAAAGAGCAGAAGACCAAAGCAACAATTAGGATGAGCGAAAAATACCAACAAAAGTGAGGCTTTCAAAGTAGATCTTGAAAATAAAAAATGCATCCTCAGGGATGCATCCCAACAGATACTTATCCACTTAAATCGCCAATCCAATGGTATTATCTCTTATCCTACAGTCTTGATCCTTGTTAGAATTCTCAATATTAGAGAGGGTCCCCTTCTACTTACCTACCTCATTAGAAAAATTGTTTCCAAGGAGGTAGGGCTTTGATAGGGCTTCAGACAGGTCAAAATTCCTACCAAAATCATCCTATTGTTCATAGCAAATGCCTTATTTCCATTTGGCTTATTTTGAATTCAATGTAATGGTTCTCTGTAATGGCTTCCTTATGTGAACAAGAACCTTGATTCTCGTAAAAACAAGATGTCTCATGGATTTGGTGGTAGGATTCATTTCAATGGGCTGCCCTATAGATTTGGCCACACTAAAAATCACTTCATCATTTTACATATCTAGGGAAAGTTCAGGGAAGTAAACCCACATTGGTGGTTCGTCCATGAAATCCTTATCTAAGTCCAAACCTAGTCTCCGTCTATAGAGAGAAAGGAAGGACTTCCCCATGAACCAAGGACCTTTTAGTAACACTCTTGATCAATCTTCCCTATTTGAAAAGGAAATTTGAAAATAGTTCTCTGAAGGAGTCAATATTGGGCCTAAAGTTACAAAATCTTGTAACTAGAGAGAATTGAAATGAAACATCAGTCTTCTCTACCAATTGATTTGGAATGACCAAACAAACCCCATCCTAATCATTAGAGGGGAGAAGAACATCGATGTTGCTCTCAGAGCTTTCATACACCACAACCTTTCGATGAGCACCTCCATCTCCAACTCCATCTCCCATGATAGGTTATTACATGCTTACAAATGAAAATATTGTTACTACCACCTTCTATATCAATAATCCCTTATATTGAGTGTATGGAGCTTGATATAATTTATGATATAAACTGTAATGAAACCCTAACTATCATAATTTATGATATAAATTGTAATGAAACCGTGATGTACAGAGATGTTGACGCTTTGTTGTTTATAAATTGTCCGGATAATAATGTTACAATATTGTTGTAAAGTTTCACAATATTTCCATATTTAGAAATATAGAACGTATTGATGTAACACAGTCTATACTCTTAATGTTGTATGTTATATTTTCTTTCCACTATATGAGGTTCTGAAATATAAATCTCGGAAAGGGTTAAATAAAAACCACCTCTTATATTTTAGGTTAATAAGAGTCATGATGTTATGGCATGTTCATGCCTATATTATAATCTAAAGTTTTTTAATCTTTAAGTTAGAAAGGTGAACAATTTTGTATTTTTTTAATATTTACTTTAAAGAAACTTATGTATCCTTCTATATTCGTAAAAAAAAATTACCAATGAAAAAAGTAAATCATATTGTTATAAATATAATCTTGTTAAACGATGTTAATTTTGCTTTTTTTTCTTTTCTATGTTTGGACATATGGTAATTCCGTTGTCATATCTTTTACACCATATAATATTCTTAGGCATGATATATGGCACCATTTCTTATTCCATTTTTAACATAATTATTAAAATATAATTTTATATAAAAATGATATCAAATTTATTTAATAATTATAAGAATAATAATTTTAATAGATTTAAATATGTATTAATATGCACAAAATATTCATATAAAATATATTTTTATATAAAATATTTATGATATAACAATCAATTTGTATTTCATAATTGTTATACATAATTTAGGTGTGTGTGTGTGTGTGTCTGTGTGTGTGTGTGTGTGTGTGTGTGTGTGTGTGTGTGTGTGTGTGTGTGTGTGTGTGTGTGTGTGTGTGTGTGTGTGTGTGTGTGTGTGTGTGTGTGTGTGTGTGTGTGTGTATAACTACATTCATTATTTTTATATTACATATAATAAAATTTGCAATCATTAAAAAAAAATTGATGAGAAAATTATATTTAACATTATTTTATTGTAATATAAATGCATAATTTTTTTTAAATATCAATTAATAAAATAATATTAATATAAACATAATAAATAGTTGCTTCCTTTAAATAATTCACATACAAAAATGATAATAAATATGTTTTTTATAATAAAATAACTATTACAAAAATTGAATATAATAAAAATTGGGTGAACGTAACAAGCATAAATATACTACTTGATTTGATGTATTGATAATAGAAATATTAATGCCTTGTAATTTTTATTTGAGGGGGTAAACACTTTTAAACTGACCAATGAATCGGTGCTAGGACACAAAATGGGGCCCAGTCTTTGACAACATGAAGACATGAAAATAAATAAAAAGTGAGAAACCACTAATGATGATTAAGATGCAACCATAATGGGAATAACAGACGACCAAGAAAAGGCAAAACAAATAAAAGTCATCACCAAACCTTTGCCAATAAGTAATGACAAACCCAAAGGAGTGTTTGATGACCTTCAACAAGACTTCAACTAATATGACCTGCAAGAGAACAAAAAATCATGATAGAAGTGAGAGATAGTTGACAGGAGATTAGACAAATGTGATGTAGCCCTTAGCCACAAGATAGGGTCTATCTTCTCTCACCCCTTGAAATAAGGTCCTTCA
>JARHVA010000597.1:4087500-4170000 GCA_037957365.1 Torreya grandis | reverse complement strand
TTTCACTTCCTCCGAGGATAGCCAAGATCAAGATCACTTGTAGAAGATATCTTAGATAGTATGAATTCCTCTATGAAAAAGCTTGAGAGTGTTGATCCAAGGGACTTCTACCAAGGGCAATGCATTGATATTAAAAACATGAGACCACTAGAGAGAATGAGTATTAGCAAATAGCACATAATAGAATCCAGAACCTTTCCAAATAAGTTATGGATATTTATTCTCCCAAGCCTTCAAGATGATTTTGTTTACAAAGAACGTAGGATTTGAATGAGAGACTGAATGAAGATAAAATTGAGGAACCTGAGCCATTTCTAGGCCTTTTTTCCTCAGGCAACCTTAAGGAGATATAGTGTTTAAACAAAACAAGCCAAATTTCTTGGCCCTTAATGGCCCACATAATCTATTTGGCACATAAGACATTTCCTTATCGAGCTATGTCAATGAACCCCATCCCTTTGGTATCATGCATCATGTAGTAATATTCCCAAGCCACCCTGTGGAATCTTTTACCATGGGGAGAAGTGGCCCAAAGGAAATATTTGAGCAATTTCTCTAAATTATGGTAAGATTTTTTAGAAGGAACCCAACATGATGAGTAGTACACATGGGTAGTCACAAGAATTTATGAGCAGATTTGAAATTTTCCTGCTAACAAAAGAGACTTAGTCACCTAGTATTTTAGCTTCTTAGCAATTTTGTCAACAACATATTACCACAACAAGGTTGGAAAAGCAAAAAAATTAATGGTTATTCTAAGAAATATAAATATTTCATCATGTTGGATCCACTTCCAATTTAATTTGGTAACCCGTGCCGATGGAGAAAGGTAGGATTATATGCAGTAATGAGTTTTCTGACATTGGATGTTGGAGCTAGAGGTTAGGTAGAAGGTGTTGAGATACTGTGAGATATTATCTACATTAGATTCATCCTTAATGAGAGTAAGTAAAGAGTCATCTATAAAGTCTCCATTAATTAGTTGCATATCTTCTTATAGGTTTTTGGCATCAAGAGGGAGATAAATTCCCTTAATAAGGCCCCTAGCCTAGAGCTCAAAGCATGGATAGAATGAATGTCCATTCAATGTGATGATAAGATTTTTCAAATTTCATTTTAATGAACATAGCTTGTTTCTTAGATCACCTTACCCAATCCATCCCTTCTTAGATGGTAATGATGTTACCTAAAATATTATGGCTTCTGATAAAAGCCATTTATTCTAGATGCACAATGAGAGGTAGCATATTGTGCAACTAGATCACCAAAGCCTTGACATTGATTTTATAAGATACATTCAGAAGGGTAATTGGCCACTAATTATAAATCATCTCAAGATCTCCCTACTTAGGTATGAATTTAATATTTCCTTTGTTTATATTTTTACCCAATGAATACATGCAAAAAGCCTCTAGATAAACCTTATGTAATTCACTACCCACAAGGCCCCAAAGGGATTTATTGAATTCACAAGAGAATCCATCAATGCTAGGAGATTTATCATTAGCCATGAAAGACACTACCTTATACAAATCATCAACAGTGAGCGGCATGTCTCAAGCCACCCATTGAGTGCGAGTGAGTTTGCATGACACCACTGCAAGGCATTGTTGAAGGGCAATTTCATGCTCAATCAAAGAAGCTTGAGATTTGAACACTTGTTGATAATGGAATAAAAAATCTTGTACCATTTACGATGTCTCTATGAGTTTTTCACCAACCTTAGAGATGACTTGAATTTACTACTTTGAGTTCTTGTCTCGTAGTATTTGGAAGAACTCATTTGAAGCATAGTCCCCTATATTAGGCCAATGAAGCATGTATTTGACTTGGTCTCCTTAGGCATTATAGTTGTCTAAAATATGAATGTGGTGTTAAAGGGATGCAACTCTCATATACAAGATCTCATTTAAAGGATCATTTTCCAAGGCTAAAGCCATATGGCTCAACTCTGAGGTAGTAACAGAGTAAGAGTGTCTCCAAATTTTAGTAAGTTGGAGGCCATAGATTCAAAAAAAGTGAGATTTTCTTCTAATGGTATCATCCCAATAAAGAATCCAACCAAATTCTTGGGAAGGATGTGGATCCAAATTCTAAACCATCCTAATGTGAGCTGTCATGGGCCCATGTTTGAGTAAGAAGGTATTAAAGAAGTACTATGTTTTGTGGACTTTGGGTTTCATAAACTATAATGTCAATCTAAACTGAATAAGGGAGTGGTAAAAAAGCCCAAAAGCAAACAATGCCTATACCAGAGGATAAAAACTATTATCAAAAGAGAAGTACAGTTGAGAGGACATCATTATCCTATTTAGATGCTTCAAAATCCAAGTAGGGCCCTCCCTACAATTACTCTAGGTGTACCAAACTCCATCTGTAGGTTGATAGATTAAATTAGAGTCATAAAAATCCTATTTAGTGCACATGTAGAACCACACCTCCCTTTCACCAATTATTCACCTCATAGGCAAGTGGCCCACTTTGTCTTCAAGTGACACCACCATATTAAATCCACCACATAACACCCAATGGGCATCGAGGAGATCATCTATTATCCACCACCATAAATAGGTATGTTCTAAGGTGTCATTCGAGGCATAAATATTAATAGAGCTAAAAGAGTGGCTTTTAATGTTAAAAAGAACCCACACTAATTGGTTGGTGGGATTTATACCAGATTGTACTAAGTGTGGCCACAAATTTGGAGAAATGAATATGATCACCTCTCCACATCCTACACCATGGTTGCTATGAAGAATATTATTGTCATGTCGGATGGAATTACTGATAGTTATCAATAAAAAAATTTCCACCTTTATTTCTTACAGATATAAAATGTCCATCTTGAAAAACTTTCTTTTAAAATCATGTACAACAAACTTACATTTTGGTGTTATGAGACCCCTAACATTCCATGAAAAATGATTCATAGATGATGAGTGTCAAGGGACATGTCCTCTGAATCTAGCCCTTCTAGGGTATCATACCTATTCTACATAAAGTGCCCACTATTGGCACTTATAAAATCATCAAATTACTTCCTCACAGGAGGGCCAACCTGGTACTCTCTTTCCTCCGCTTTGTCACTCCTTTGAGGAGGGTTGCAATAGTATTTAGGTGTATCTTGTTGAGTAGGAAGTTGAAGAGTGATTGGCTGAGTCTAGAAATTTGGAAGAACTAGGCACAAAGACCTCAAAACCTTGGGACAAGATCTTAGCAACCAAAGGTGTGTTAAACACCCTAGGATTTTCTACCAATTTTAAGGATTTAGCCTAAGGGGGCTTTTTGTCAGTAGGAGCCTACTCATGCGGGCCATTGCTTGAAGATGGCTTGCCTCCTTTAGGAGCAATAGCTAGGTTTGTGGCTTTGGAGTGGATGTTCTTCTTCCCTACCATACTCCATTTGTCCTTAATTGGCTTCATTTTAGCTTCAAGGGAGGGCTTAGGGGGAGAGGATGAGCAGTTGGGTACATTGTTACAAGCCAACCAAAGGGGACAATCCTATACCTTATGGTCTATGGCTTGGCAGTGAAAATAGGTGTTAGGCAAGCTGATATACAGGACTCGCTGAGAGTGCCTAACATCCCTAACTTGAATTTCCACAAACTCCTTGAGGTCTCGAGAGAGGTCTACTTCTACACAGACTTTTTTTATAGTCTAGTAGAGTAGAACTGGTATTGTTCATGAAAAACAACATGACCTATGAAAGATGCTATCTAGTGAATAAAGTGCCAACAAGGGAGTAGAAGCCCTGAAAATTCTACCCAAACTAGAACTTTAAGAGCAGTGTACTTTGAGACCACAAAGTCTCGTGTTCAGAGGAAGAGAACCATAAGCGAGTCCCTGACATACCAAATGACAGACCTATGGAGGATTCCTCTTCCATGGGAAAGGTCAGAAAAGTGAAAGAGAAAAAAAATTCTTGGTCACATTCTGGATGCTCTCCAACTTAATTCATAAGCTGTCCAATGAGTTTGAACCCAAGACTATAACATACTTTTAGAGAAGATTCTCCCCACAAAATATCTTATTAAACAAAATTGTTCTAACCATTAACACACAGAATTAAATTTAAGTATAAATAATATAACATCATATTTTGAAACATAAAATTTTAATTTAATTATGTGATGACAAACTAAAACTATGTACATAATACATTGAATATCTAATAATAAATATTTATCACCATTTAATAATAAATATTTTCATATTTACAAGAATCAAAATTATTAAAAAATAATGAACATAAAAAATAAAAAAATTAAGTTGATTTCAATGGCCTATCTTTAGCGCCTTCAATTACAAACTCGCTACGCAATTCACCACTTAGGGTCTGAACGTAATTTTGGACTAGGGTGGAAGCCATCTCAAAAATCCAGTGACAAAGTTATGAATCAAAGACGTAAACATATACACACAATGCATGGCGGCTGTGTAATCGACAACATTGCATGGTAGCCGCGGAATGGATGGCTATGAAAGACATACCAGAGAAAATGTATCCATGAACTACTAGCGTGCCTAGGACTTTACCACTCTTGAATCCCATCCTAAAGATTCAATTGTATTACAGCTATGAATTGGAGACGTACATATAAAATTCTTTGCATGGCGGCTGTGAAATGAACAGCCGTGAAAGTGATTTCAGAGTAAATATTGCGAAGAAAGACAATCAGGTTTGGGACTGGACTTGTGGGGCACGTGGCTACATAATTAAAAATCTAACGTGGATTAGGTGAGATCTTAAGTCAAACTAAATCATAAACTCAAATGTTAGATTGTTATTTAACATCTTTTAATTTTTAGTAAATGAAAAAAAAGGTCATAGTTTGTTTGTTTATTTTTTTTATTTTTTATTTTCTTCACAACTTAAAATATATATAGGATTTAAATGTTTCTAATTACATATTTTATTATTTCAAATAAGACCTAAATTTGGCATTTCATTCTATCGCTCATTTTTTTTTAGGATGATTATTTATTTAAGATTTTCTTTAAAATATTAATATAATTTATAATAATAAAAGGAAACATTAAAAATAATAATAAAAATAAAAATTATTAATTTTTTATAATTTTTGACAATTTATTTTAATTTTTACTTATTTAATGTAATTTTTTATAAAAATATATTTTACAACAAAAAAATATAAATATAATTATATAACCATCAAATTTAAGCCTTAATCTCAAATCATATATTCTTTTTAATATATCTTAAAATTGCTGCTATAATGTTGAAAACATCATTTAATCATTCTTTTTAATGGTGCCAAGTTCCTATTCCAAACGGATATACCTCTTCATTATATGTTAAAATTAATCTAAAAGATTAATTCATTTTAATGGTTTTAATTTTATTTTAAATTTATAATTATATAATATAAACTTACTATAAATGATAGTAATAAGTTATTTCATAAGTTCAAGTATCTTTTAAATACATCTTACAATCATATTCAATTATTGTCACATTCTTATTTTATAGATAAAATTATATTTAATTTTAATATAATTATAAATACAATTGAACATAGTGAAGAATGTCCATTGATCACTAAGAAAATGTCAAAAACTCCTTTTCAATAATAAAATGTGATTATAATAAATATATTCATTGAGTTCATTTTTTATAAAGATGTTATTTGGTCCATGTGTATATATAAATTAGTAGTTGTCTTTAATTTTCAAGGAAAGTTGAAGGAATTGTATTTTTCTTTGTCATTATATGTAGTAAGTGTTTTCTATTTATTTGTAGAAACTTGTCTAATTAAACAAGGTTTAGTTCAACAATGAAACAAAACTAATATAATATATTGATAAATATTAACAAATTTGATCACTCATAAAATGAGTATCAACATAAAATATCTACCAATACTTTAAATTATTATTAAAAATGATAAAACCTAGCTTACAACTACCTGCTATACAATGTAATAAACATTAAGAATCATAATAGCCCCATAGTTATTGAGTTACTCGCATAACACCTATTGAATTGTTTTTCTCCATCACCAGTTATTAAGATACCTACCCCATAACTCTACTAATTAGAAAGTTGTTTAATATAGAAATTTATAAAATACAAAAAAGTACATAATAAAATGAAATGAATGTAGAGAAATGATTGTAAACAAAATAATTCACAGTTATAAAAATATTTAAATTGTTGAAAATGAAATGAATATAAAAAAATAATTATAAAGAATACAATTCACACTCATATGTATATTTTATATTAACTTTTGAGTAAATAAGAGTATAATTCTTTACTGTAAACAAACAGACGAGCACAATGGATCATAAAAGTATATGAACTGCTCTATATTATGGATCAGAACCTTTATATATCAAAATCTAACATATATCCAATGACAATCTTTAATATATATTTTTTGAGAAATGACCTACAATAAAATAACATAATACTATACATTGTAATAGAATAATATTTATACTATTTTAATATATTATAAATTATAATATATATTATAAAATAATATATTTAACATTAAACATTTATTTTAACTATCATGTATATTATATTATGTTTAGAAACTTAGAACCTTGCTAAAAAGTATGCTATGCACTTTCAAGTGTCCCGCTATGTGAAAACTTATGGGGATGATGATGAACAAATATGCAAACAGGGAGGCGATAAAATGTAGGCAAACATGTATGCCGTGGAGACCTTTTAGGACATTGTCACGAAAGGATCCACTTTTTCCACAATTTTCACAAATGAGGTCTTTGTTGTGTGATTTTCAACATGTCTCTACCTTTATATTTTGACTTCAAGGATAATAACGCCTGGTAAAATAGTTTCCTTATGGATATGATGAAGCGTACTCTTAATCATTCTATAAAAATGAAGACTCATTGTTAAAAGGATGATCAAGCATGTATTCCCTTTTCAATTTCAGACAATTTCATGGATTAAACTGCGTATTATGTAGATGGTTTCTATTAAATCATATAGCCAATAATATTTTGAGTGAGATATTGTATGCCTCTTCTAGTAGGTTTCTAGATGTATAATGTAAGCAAATATTAGGTAAAACATTTATATATAATACAAATCCTAAAACCTACAATCGCATCAGTCAAAAATTTCTCCAGGAAGCCATCAAGTCTAAAGAATGGCATCTTAAATTGTTTTGTAATCTCTTCTACTTCTCCTATGCTTTTCATTTCATTTTCTACCTTTCTATATTTTCATTTATATATTTTTCATTGCTTTGATATATTTTATTGACATTGTTACACTTTTATAAATAAAAATCAAATTAAATTTTTAAATCACAGATGAAAATTAAAAAAAATATTTAATATATATTTAAATGAAAATGATTATAAATAGATTATTTATCAAAAAAATGCAATTAATGTGATTTGATTATAAGTGAAAAACAAATACCTGCTGAATACAAGTAATGAATACTATATGAGCGACATTTGCAGCCTACAAACTCTCCAATTTTAGAGTAAGATACTCACTCCAGGAAAAAATAAGGTGAACCATACATCTCTATACTTAAAATCATAATGGCCTCATAAAAATAGGTTAATTTCCAAATATAAATCTTCTACACTTAACTCGTCACTGTAATGAGCTGATATTCAAATGAAAGACTATAAACATCTATTAAGTTGACAAAAAAACACATATTAAATTTCTTAGCCTAACACATAGTGCAAGACCTGATAAGTGATATCAGCAATTAAAAGAGGTAGAACATCATATTCATTTTTATCTCATGTGAGATAAATCTAAAAGCTTCACCCTAACGTATAATCCTCCATCTAATAATTTATTTTTTATCTAAATTAATCTTAATTGAAGATGGATGCAAAAAAATTTATATATTCTTTACCGTTTGGTCTCAATTATTAACAACTAATAATGTATTCAAATGTTAAAATCCTATATAAATAGATCGTTTGATCCATGGATCCACTTTTCTTACTTTATTATTTCAATACCAACCACAATCTTTGATTTGGAAGTAATTGAATGTATGGATGTTCTTTAAGTTACCTTTTGTTAATGAAAACCCTCATTTATAGTAGTGACAGTTGTATAAATTAACATATTTATTTTTATAAATATATTTTAGATGTTGAGTTGTGCCTAGAAAAGTTCGTCAGAAGATTCAAAATGGTTAAACATGATATTTTAAAATGGGCACAAAAACTACTTGAGAATGTAATTTGAAGCTATTTATCAAACAAAAATTATGACATTTGAAGCTATTTATCAAACAAAAATTATGACACTTGTATGAGCATATTTTTAAAATTTGAATGCATAGTTCACACGATGTCTATTGGGTTTTTGTTTGATTCTATAAATATGACAAAATTTGACCTTCAGAATAATTGTATTTGAAAATAAAGAATAACATATCAACTAAATTGTTAAATGGATGCATATATCTAATAATAGAGTTTAGAAGGAATTTAATGTTAATCTTGTATACACTTAAATCTAGTTACCGATAA
Organism: Torreya grandis; assembly: GCA_037957365.1. Taxonomy (NCBI): domain Eukaryota; kingdom Viridiplantae; phylum Streptophyta; class Pinopsida; order Cupressales; family Taxaceae; genus Torreya; species Torreya grandis. The sequence goes on along the minus strand of JARHVA010000597.1, from coordinate 4,161,493 downwards.
TCTTTAATCAGGGTTTTAATTAATTTCCATTTAAAATACATAATTTGGCCTAAAAACACTAAAACATGTTAAATGATGTGAAACTGACATATTCAAGTACCAATTTTAGCTAGGGTATTTCTAAATGGGGCAATGCAATTTATGGCCCAGCTAACTTTGATCAGATCATTCCGAGTCAAAATGTCAATTTTGCACCTAGGTGCTCTGGATTGTTCTTTCTTATCAAATCTCTTGCACAAGACACATGCCTTTGTTATTTTCTATTGGTAACATTCTAAAAGGGAATACGGTTCTAACACATCTGACATCGACTTTCAATTCCAATTTAGTCAAATTTTAGACCAATAACAAGGCATTCTAATCAATTTGAATAATTTGTGCGTAAAGTGATTAAACATACTTAAGAGCTAATTAATCAAATTCAAGGCCTAATTAATAATTCCATGGAAAATTGTTGAAAACATATATTTAAAAATGAATATTGAATATCTGCATCATCAAGTGAACTCATTTTTTGGGAAGACATCCCTAACTCATAAATGTCATAAATATTAGGATTCATGCCTTCCATGATGCCCTCCATGCCTCTTAATTGCCCCTTCTTCTAATGTCATGGTGAGGAGAATTACAAACTTAATTCTAAAAATTGAATTAATCTTCAACCACGCATCTCAATCTCAAGATGGATGGTTCAGGTTGATTCTGGATATTCTCAAAATTCTATAAATAGGAGACCTCACCACATGAATTTGAAGACATGATTATGCAAATTTATGATGCAAAATTGATTACAAAGCTTCATAAAATTAGTGTTACCATGCCAAATTGATTCCAAGCTAAACCAAGCCATAATCCAAAGGTGTCAAGGAGAAATAGAGGTAGCCAAGCTTCCATTGCCAAGGACTTCATGAGCACAAACCGAGCAAACTACTAAAACAAGCATTTTGGAGCATCCAAGGAAGGCTAAAGAAGATTTTTTTTACATTTTAGTTGTGTGTTTTATTCATGTTTGTTAACTAAGCTCTCCCTAGTGTCTAGGCCTAGATATATTATGCTATTTAGTATGTTTCTTTCATTTTATTTTTATTTTAAAAATAACACCATACTAATCATCCTCTCTTGAGTCAAATTCTTAAATTCACGTATGGCATGTTTGGTGGGACCAAATTCATCCCACATATGAAGAAGATCATTTTAAAGCTTTAAAATATTTATTTGGACCATTAAAATTCTTACAAATTGATTTTTAAACTTTATTTTACTACTTTTATTTGCCACAAGTTTACACAGTAACCGACATTGGCTAGTAAGACCGACATCGGTTGGATAGCTTAACCGATGTCTTTTAGTAAAAGTGACATTGGTTGGATACTTGTCATCGATCACATTGGTATAATCGATGTTGGTTACATAACTGTCACTAGTTAGAAAATGTAATCGTCATCAGTTATATAACCGATGTTGATCATTGTGTTTTTCTTAAAACACAAACCAGAGAGCTCTTTTTTTAAAGTTCATTGTTTCAAGCCTAAAAGAGCTTCAAAGCTAAAGGACATGATAATGTTTTTTTTACAGTATCAAGCTTGACATATGCTAAAAACATGTTTAAATCACTTTTTTCATGCTTAAAAATCAATTAGGAACCTTGTTTTGGTGTTTAAAAAAAATTAAATGTTTATGGTGAATGTTTTAAAAGTTTACAACTAAGACCAAGGGATCAAATGAACACCACCTCATTTTCCATTTAGACTTAAAAATGAACTCACATTTTCAAAGCTTTTTGTATTTACTTAGTTGTTTAGATTAAAATTTTGTTTAGCAAAAAGAGAGATGTTGCGTATATGCTCTTCCATTCGTCCCCTTTAAAAAACCTTTAGAATCAAAATTGTCATTCCCATTACAAGTAGCCTAGTCAAAGGCTTAAAAATAAAATCATCTAATGCACTCTCTAAAATTTTGTCAAAGTTTGGGTGACCTTGAAAATAATCCTAAAGTCTTTCTACTTTCATGTTTTCTTTATTTTTATGCAAACTTGGCTTGCGAGGGGAACTTCATCACCTCCCACAAGTTATTTAGGGAAGCTTTGACCCAAGGTTTCACCTCTCAACATTAAATTCATTTGGATCTTAATTGGAGTTATATGTGGGATGTGGTGGCACATTGGACATCATACTACATTAAGCAAATAGCAATATGTAGTGGTTACAAAAAAGACTAGACCTTTTTGCAACAAGCCAAGTGATACAAACCCAAAAACTATGTTTTTATTTTGCATTGTTTAGTGTGAAAGTCATTATGTAATTGATTCTCCTAGAACAGTCAAAAACTTGTGAGATCTTAGATAAATCCCTACTTGTCACATAAGTATTGTTGGTGTAAGGTGCACCTCAAGGTCCATGTCGTCGTATTGTCATTTGAGAGAAGGGGGTGTAAAAACCCTACTATATAATGCATATTTACTTTTAGATGAACACTTAAAATCCTCTCAAATAATGTATACTGATAGATTCTAATGATACCAAGCAACTTTATCAGTTTAAGATTTAAGAGTGATTAATTAGTTGGTCTTGTCCTAGATTAAAGTCTTGTTTGAAGTATAAACTTGGTGTAAACAAAAAATTTAAACCAAAACACATAGTCTTAATTTTTATTTGAACAAAGAGGCATTATGTTGCTTATGTGAGATCATCAATTTGCCTTGTTCAAAATTTCATCAAACGCTTGAGAGTCATATCATCCACTTCGGCATAGTTATGCTACCTAATTGAGTCTAGACCTTTACCAAGGTTGTTTTAAGTCCTTTACTTATAATCTAAATTCAAAATTACACATTTATAAGTTTATAAGGTTGATGTGTTAAGTGGTTTCATCATTTATATTAAACTTGAGGGAACTTAGGTCTAATTTCCAATTTGGGTTGAAGGTCGTTCAAGACTCATAATAATTGTCATCACTTGATAGACTTAAGCCATTTTGTGCTAAATACTTGCACTTTGAGTCTATGCACTACAACATTTTGAGTCATGAAAAGTAGTGTTATGTTGTAAAAATTGTGGGAAAATACTTTGTCTTAGAGAGTTTCTAAAACAAACTTTTTTGTCACACCTTTGGGTAGTGTAATGCTACCCAAAACATTTCAAATATTTTTTAATAGACCCTCTTGCATAGAGTTCAAATTTGTTCCTACATTTTCAAACCAATTCGAGTATATTTTTGTGATCTTTTGTCTAGCATAGTTATACTTTTCACTTTTTTCTAGCTTGTTTGTCAATATAACCAAGTTTTATACCATTTTTTGTGAGAAAATAAACTATTTCTAAAGTGTTTTTTGTTTCATACCTTATACCTAGTTGATCAAGTTCATGTCCAAGAATCAAATGCCTAGTGTTTGTCAGAAGTGTTTCAAATTCATTAGATTAAACCTTTCATATATTTTTAAAATCTAGATTTTGATGCCATTTGGCCAAGAGTCCTAGTGCATGCCTTATTTGAGCTTAGCTTTTGATGTCACATTTGGCCAAAAGACCTAGCATCTTTTAAAATTTATAGAGTAGATTGATTTGAAACACTTTGACCTTAGAGTTTCACATTTTGATTTTTGGTCCATTTACTTACTTATCTTTGTGTAAATAGTGAAACATCAGATACTTCACGTTAGCTTATATCCTCACATATCTTTGCATAAATATTTTGATCCTTTTGATGAATCTAGACCAAGTTAGAACATCATCTATTTTAGATTATATTCTTTTTAGAGTTTATATAATTCTTGGACCTTTTATTGCAAAGATTGAGTATGGATCCCAACATGTATTCCTACACTCGTAGTGGACTCATGTATAATCCAAGGATTAGTAATATAGTTGTGTAGAAAGAAATGATGCAAGACCCCTATGCAGATAATATTGTTTATGAGATGGATTCTTCTCCCTCTTATAATACTCAATCAGAGGCACAAATCTAAGATCCATTAGCTAACTATCTGGTTAACACACCACCTTATTTAGAACAAGACCAAGAATAAACCACACAATACCTAGCTATAAAACCCACAGTGGATGAGTCAGTTCTTTAACAGTCATATTCTACTAATACAGCTTCCATGTATGATCCATTTTTGTTTGGGCGACATTTGTTAGAGAAAAAATATGAGATTTTGGTTAGAGCCATAGAGGTAGGGGCAAAGTTTCCAGTAGACTTTATCTATGAAAATTTACCAAGTCTAGTAAAAGTGTCCCACAATATCATTTATGATCAATAGGCTTCTTCTAACAATCCTATGGCTCTAGTCCAAACAATGTATCAAGATCTTAATATATCTAATCGAGGTAAAAACATCATGAAAGATAACTTTAACCAAATGCAAATAGCATATAAAACCTACCTATATCTAGCATGTAATTTCAATCAGATGAACATGATGAGTAAGCCTCTTATTGGCCTAGTTCCTTCAACAAGAGTGTTAATAGAGTTAACTAGATAAAAGAATCTAAATGTTTACCTATTCGTACAAACTACTTTGATAAATAACTTGATGCATATGCCCATTGTTGAAGAAGTGTCTCGGCCTTTACACAAAATAGTGAGCTAAATGTAGTGGACAATATGTAAACAATGTCCAATCCTAATCAAAGTGGTACTAATGCACAAATAAGTAGACAAAAACATGTGCTTGTAATTAATCCCATGGGTAGATCATCATACCAAGGAATAGGAGTTTCTACACCCCAACCTCAATCAGATGCTTTTTCAAGTGTAAAACCTATGAGATTAGGTAATAAAACAACGACTAATGTCACACCTCAATGACAGAATGTAACAAACCCTACTCCTCCTTAACAAGTAATGAGTAGTATTCCACAACAACAGACACACTCTAGTGTATCAACACAATAGAGGACAAATACATTGCCACCTCAATTAGGGGTAATAAATGTTCCACCTCACTAGGTAATGATGAAGATTCCTTTTCAATCATAGACTAATATACCAATTCAAAACCAAGCAATGACTAGTCAACAATGTACAAATATTGGTCAGTGACAGATGTCAAATCTATAACATGTTTTCACTTCTCCACATACATTTGTGAAATAAAGAGGTTCCCATGTTTCTTAAGTACCTACTAGACAATTGTTGGTTCAAAATGTGCCATAAATCCATTGACAAGGTCTTGAACCATAAGTTTCCACTCAACAACAAGGTTTTATTAGTCGGTAGCATGTCCCTTTTCAACCACAATAGGCACAAATAGTTATATCCCTCCATCCCCACCATAAAATACTATAAGTCAAACCTTTAACAACAACCCAAACTAGAATATTACGCAACTAATTGTACAATTTCAAGTACATCCTAATCCACGTATGCATATTCTTGGTCCATTCCCCAACCAAGCCAATGTACCACAGTAGGTATCTCAATCATACCTTGGTTAAAGTGTCCCACTTGTGACCTGCTAACCATCTACCCAAACCAATATTATCTCTCAAACTAATGATCCTTCCAATTTCTTATTTGTGGATAGATATAAATGTAGAACATATAATAGTGGAAGGAAATCCAGATTCAAGGAAAGATGAACTATAAATGATTCCCTAAATAATGGTGGAACATGTAGTCAATGGTGGGGAGTCCACAGCCACAAACACCAATGGGAAGGGGAAACTATAATTAGAATTATAAATAACTGATTGGAGCTTAGAGGTGATTTTTAAAACTCCCATAGAGAAAAGTGTCAAATCATAGATTATTTCCATGGTCCGAGGGGAAGGATTAATAGATACTCCAATTTTACTAGAGGCTACTTTGGAGTTATCCATTCCTATATTGCCAAATCTACATGATGGGAATAGGTGGAAGATAGTGAAAGGGAAGAAAGGAAGAGGTAAAAAGGAACTAGATTCATTGATTATGTCCTTCAGATATTCAATAGAAAGATGAAATAGAGAGACTCTTAGGAAATAATTTGTTAACAATAGTATTTTTGTATGATTGATCTTGTTAGTCACTAATGTTTGTTTCTTTAATGGTGTTAGTTTCATTTTCAGGTGTGAGGGTATGATCCTTAAAAATCCCTTGGTTATTATTTCTTTATTTTTGCACTGGTTGTAGTCCTTTGGCTTGCTTTATAATTTTTGTAAACTTAAAGTGATATCTGTTCATATTAGACATAGTCTGTTTATTTGGTTTTTAAGGTCTGGGGTCCGTAGTTTCAAAAAATTCCCCATTATCCTTAATAAAATAATATTTTATTTAAATTATTAATTGAAAATTCATAGTGTATAAAATTGACATCATGTAATGGAGAAGTTACAATTTAATCCATAAATATTATTTAGATATAAATTTATAAAAACTTTAGAATAAATATAATATTTTTAGTATATTGGAATAATTACTTATTAATAAAGAAGGGATTTTTTAAATTCATTTTAATAAAATAACAATATGCACAAATTATTTGTAGTATGTGATGAAAAACCGAGACAGTGCACATGATACTTTGAGAATCTAATAATAAATACTTATTATTCATTTAATAATAAGTGTTTTCATATTTAAGAGAATCAAAATTATTAAAAAATAATAAAAATATTTTTTTTATGAAATATATCCATATATTAACTAACCAAAATTTTACAAATAGTTCACAAAAAATTATATAAATTATGAGAACACTCCATGTAGTCATACTAGGCAAATCTAAGGAGCCAATAATGAAAGCATCAAAAACAACTAGGCAAATCTTAGGAATAGGTCACATAATAAAAGATAACTTTAAGAAAAAAGATCAAGGCTATAAGGTGATGGTTTCATATCATTCAGACCCCATCTCAAGGTTGGTAAGTCATTGCTATCTATAATAGGCTCCTAGGTAGTAGCTTAATTTGTGTCCCTGCCATCTTCTTCCTGAGTCTCAATGGGAAAATTGGATAGATAAAGCCTAGCTAACTTGTACAGCATATCCAAATAGCCTCCATGTGGTGCCCCCCAAGAATCTAATCATGGATCAGGAGGAGGAGAAGGAGCATCCTAGCCATTCTTCCCAATCAAGGAAGGAGGTAGTGACTGCCACCCTTACCACTATCTAGGAGAGGTCATGCACTAGTACTAGGTACCATTGTGAGAGAGGTGCTAAGAATGGTTGTGATGATACCCACCATAGAGAGACATAGCTACTCTATCCTCTAATCTACGATCCCTATGTGGAGATGGAAAATTTTGAGTGATTCTATAAGGAGCATCTCCCTAGTGGGAGAGGAGATCCTGAAGATGGCTAAGGTCCATAGCCACTTTATTGTCTTGGACTTGAATCTAAAAAAACACATTGGAGATGATTGAGGACTTCTTTATAGCAAAAAAATTATAATCATTAAATGCATTATTAAACATATAATTATTTTTTTCCTTCCAAGTCTAGAAGAAAATCTCCACTCTAAAGTATGCCAGACTTATGAGTATTTAAAGGGCATTGTAGGTTTATCTCCAAGGAGGATATGCTATCAATGAAAAAATTCAAGCTAGAAAGGTCTAAAGAGATCATGGATTGATGTCTAGACACTTTGAGCTTTGGAACAATACTCTAAAAATTGAGGAAGCATCTCAAGGTGGCAATAGAAAGAACATGTGGGTAGGTGGACTCCTACCTAGATGAACCGTCTACCAATGGGTAAGCCTTGGTGCAGTATTCACCAAAAAAACTAAGAAAGCTTGGGATCCACACAAGCCCCCTAGATAGTGTTGAAGAAATTTTTTGATGTAGTAATAGATGCGTATACACCCCAATGGGCATTAAGCTTATTCACCATGGGTTAATAAAGGATGATCCATCTATAGCCAAGCCAAGGAGTGTAATTGTTAAAGGGGTTCTCTACATACCACATCCAGTCCTCCTAAAAATTCCAAGTGGAATAGACCTAGATTTTGTGGAGCATGAAGCCTGGCACAGTATTGAGAATCTCTTATTAGTATTCTTAGTCTACATTGGCTAATCAAAATTTGGCTTTTGTCTCTTCCCAAGATATCCAAGAGCAAGACCATCTATAGAAGATATCTTAAATGGTATGAATTCCTCTATGGAAAATATTTAGAGTGTTTATCCAAGGGACTTTTACCAAGGGCACTTCATTGATATTGAAAACATGACACCACCATAGAGAATGGGAGTTAGAAAATAGCCCATTGTGGAATCTAGAACCATTTTAGAGAAGTCATGGATTATATTTTATCAAGACTTCCAAATTATTTTGGTTACAAAGTACTTGGGATTTGAATGGAAGACTAAATGAAGAGCAAATTGGGGAACACAAGCCATTTTGGCACATAAGTCAATTCCTTACCAAGTTATGTCAATGAGCCCCATCCCTCTAGCATCATGCATGGCACAATAATATTCACAAGCCACCCTGTGGTCCTTTACTATGGGGGGAAGTGGCCCTAGGGATATCTCTAAGATATTTTGCCAACTTATAGTAAGATTTTTTAGAAATAACCCAACATAATGAGTAGTACACATGGGTAGTCACAATAATTTTCGAGTAGATTTGAAATTTTCATGCTAATGAACGAGACTTGGTCACTTAATATTCTATCTTCTTAGCAACTCAGTCAATAACATATTGCCACAACAATGGTGGAAAACCATCAAAACCAAAGGGGATGCCAAAAAATTTAAAGATTTCATCATGTTGGATCCACTTCTAGCAAAATTTTGTAGCCCATGCCGATGGAGTGAGGTAGGATTATCTTTAGAAATGATTTTTATACCATTGCATGCTAGATCCAAAGGCCATGAAAAAAGGTGTTGAGACACTGTAAGGCATTTTCCACATTGGATTCATCCATAGTGAGAGTAAGGAAAGAGTCATCTGTAAAGTGGCCATTAAGTAGTTGCATATCTTTTTGTTGGTTTGTGGCATCGAGAGGTAAATAAATTCATTTAGAAGGCACCTAATTTGGGCATTGCTAACAATATATCCAAAACCCTCAGCTGCAAACATATACAAGGTGGGAGCCATCGGGCACCCTTTATGAATGGAGCAAAATATGTTGAACTATTCAAAGGCGACTACATTAATGCAGAGTATGGTTTTGGCATCTGTAAAAATCATATGCATGATTTAGATGAAGATGGGACCAAAGCCTAGAGCTTGAAGCATGGTTAGAATGAATGTATTTTTAATTCAATCATAATATTTTTCAAATTTAATTTTAATGAACATAGTTTGTTCTTAGATTACCTATCCCAATCCATCATTTCCTAGATGGTAATGATGTTGTCCAAAATATAATGGCTTCTCATGAAATCCATTTGTTTTGGATGCATGATGAGAGATAACATATTACACAATTAGATCACCAAATCCTTGGTAATGATTTTATAATAGATATTTAGAAGGTTGATTGGGCACCAATTGTAAATCCACTCAAGATCTCTCTGTTTAGGTATGAATTTAAAATTTCCTTTGTTTATATTTTTACCCAATGAATGCATGTAAAACACCTCTAGATAAACCTTATGAAAGTTATTGGCCACAAAGTCGTAAAGGGATTTATAGAATTCATAAGAGAATCCAGCAATGTCAGGATCTTTGTCATTAACCATGAAAGACACTACATTACGTAAATCCTCAACAGTCAGGGGCCTATTGCAATCCACCTATTGGTTGGGAGTGAGCTTGCATGACACTATTGTGAGAATTTTTCAAAGGCCAATTTCAGGCTCAACCAAAGATACTTGAGCTTTGAACACTTTTTGATAATGGCAAACAAAATATTTCATCTTTTGTAGGCTCTTCATAATTTTGTTACCAACCTCAGAGATGATTTGAATTTTCTACTTTGAGTTCTTTGCTCATAGTATTTGGAAGAACTCCTTTGAAGCTTGGTCCCCTATATTAAGCTAATGATCCTTGGCTTTGACATGGGCTCCCCAAGTATTGTAGTTGTCTATAATCTGAATACGGTGTCAAAGGGATGCAACTCTTATCTACAAGATCTAATTTAAGGGATCCTTTTTCAAGACTAAAACCATGCAACTTAGCTCAGAAGTAATAGCAGAGTAAGAATATCTATGAAATTTCTCATGTTTGTGGCCATAGATTCATAAAAAGTGAGAGGTTATTTTAATGGCAACATCCCACTAAAGAATCTAACTTGATTCTTGGGAAGGACATGGATTCAAATTTTAAATCCTCCTAATGTCAGCTACTATGAGCTCATGTTTGAGCAAGGAGGTGTTAAAGAAGAATTGTGTTTTATGAACATTGGGTTTCATAAACTACCATGTCACTTTGAACTAAATAGGTGAGTGATTGGAAAATGTAAAATATGACATCACCTAGACTGGAGGAGAAGAATCATTATGAATAGAGAAGTATAGGTGGGAGGACATCATTACCATATCTATATGCTTCAAAATATGAACATGTCCCTCCCTACAATTACTCCACATATACCAAACTTCATCTACAATTCATGAGGTTAAATTAGGGCCATAAAGACCCTATTTAGTGCACATGTAGAACCATGCCTCCCTTTTGCCAGATGCTCACTTTATAGGCATGTGGCCCACTTTATCCTCAGGGGATGCCACCATATTAAAGTCACCACATAATACTCAATGAGCATCGAAAAGATCATTCGCTATCTGCCACCATAAATGGGTATGCTCTAAGGTGTCATTCGAAGCATAAATATTAATAAATCCAAAAGAGTGGCTTTAAATGCTAAAAAAATCCCACACTAATTGGTTCGTGGGGTCTACCCCAAATTGTACTAAATATGACCACCACTTAGGAGAAATGAATTTGATCACCCCTCCATGTCCTACATCATGGTCACTATGAAGAATCATAGATGTCAATAAAATAATTGCCACCTTAACTTATTGCAAATAGATAATATCCATCTCGAAAAAATTCCTTCTAAAATCATGTACAACAAACTTATGTTTTGAGTCTGTGAGACCCTAAAAATTTCATGAAAAATGATTCATAAACGATAAGTATCGATGGATATATCCTCTGAATCTAGCCCTTCTAGGGCATCATACCTATTCCTTAGAAAGTACCCATTGTTAGTGCTTATAAAATCATTAAATTATTTCCTCACAGTAGGGTCAACTTGGTACTCTCCTTCCTCTACCATGTCACTCCTCTAAGGAGGGTTGTGAGAACATTTGGGCATATCCCATCAAGCAAGAAGTGAAAGAGTGGCTCACTTTGAGTTTGACATTTTTGAAACACTAGGCATAGAGGCTTAGAATCCTTTGGATAAGATGTTAGCATCTAGAGGTGTGCTAAACACCCTAGGTTTGTTTTATAGTTTGAGGGCTTCAGCTTGAGGGTACTTTTTTTTAGTAGGAACCTACTCCTATGGGCCATTACTTGAAAATGGTTTGCCTCCTTTGGGAGTAGCAACTATGTTTATGGCTTTGGAGTGGGTGTTCTTCTTCCCTATCGTAGTCCATCCATTCTCAATTGGCTTCATGCTAGCTTTAGGGGATGGCTTGGGAGGAGAGGATGAACAGTTTGACACATTATTATGAATCAACTGAATGGGACAATCATGTATCTTATTGTCTATATCTTGGCCATGAAAATAGGTGTTAGGCAAGTTGATATACAGGGCTTAGTGAAAGTGCCTCACATCCACAACTTGAATTTCTAAAAACTCTTTGAGGTCCCAAGAGAGGTCTACATATACACAAACCTTTTGTGTAGTCCAATAGAGTAGAACCAATTTTGTTCATGATAAACCACACTGCCTATGTAGGATTCTATCTAGTGAATAAAGTGCCATCAGGGGAATAGGAGGCCTGGAAATTTGACCCATACTAAGACTTTAAGAGAAGTGTACTTCAAGACCACAAAGTCTCATGTCCAAGGGGAAAGAACTATAAGCGAGCTCCTAACATATCAAGTCACAGACCTGTGGAGGATTCCTCCTCATAGGAAGCATTAGAAAAGTGAAAGAGAAAAAAACCCTTGATCATTTTTTGGATGCTCTCTAGCTTAATGTCATGAGCTATCGAGTGAGTTTGAACTCAAGACCATAACATAATTTCAAAAGGGATTCTCCCAACAAAATATCCTATTAAACAAAATTGCTTTAACTATTAACATATAGAATTAAATTCAGGAATATACAATATAACATCAGGGTTCAAAACATAAAATTTTAACTTGATTATGTAATGACAAACTAAGACTATCTACATAATATATTGAATATCTAATGATAAATATTTTCATGTTTATGAGAATCAAAATTATTAAAAAATAGCGAGTAAAAAATAAAAAAATTAAGTTGATTTGAGTATTCAAAGGCCTCCTATCTTTAGTGCCTTCAATTACAAACTCGCTACGCAGTTCACCAATTAGGTTCTGAACGTAATTTTGGACTAGGGTGGAAGCCATCTCAAATACCCAGTGACAAAGTTATGAATCAAAGACGTAAACATATATATACACACAATGCATGGCGGCTGTGTAATGGACAACATTGCATGGTAGCCGTCGAATGGAAGGCTATGAAAGACATATCAGAGAAAATGTATTCATGAATTACTAGCGTGCCTAGGACTTTACCGTTCTTGAATCCCATCCGAAAAAATCGAGTGTATTACAGCTATGGATTCGAGATGTACATAAAAAATTCTTTGCATGGCGGCTGTGAAATGGACAGCCGTGAAAGTGATTTCAGAGCAAATATTGCGAAGAAAGACAATCAGGTTTGGGACTGGACTTATGGGGCACGTGGCTACATAATTAAAAATCTAAAGTGGATTAGGTGAGATCTTAAGTCAAACTAAATCATAATCTAAAAGGAAAAATCATCGAGATGTTAACGTTGGAAAACTAATTTTCAACATTAAAAATGTTGTATCATGCTACTATGGCGAATGTTGTGAGTAGATTGTTCTAAGTGGTTAATTTCTCAGTGGAATTTGAAATTGGGTTGTTTCTATAGTAATGTTATAGTAAATGAAAACGTCATAGTTAGTTTGTTGATTTTTTTTCTCATTTTTTTTTATCTTCACAACCTAAAATATAAATATATTAGGGTTTATATATATATATATATATATATATATATATATATATATATATCGCAAATAAAACTTAAATTTGACTCTTCATTTTATGGCTCATGATTTTTTTAGGATGGCTATTTATTTAAGATTGCCTTTAAAACGTTAATATAATTTATAATAATAAAAAAAATATTAAAAATAAAAATTATTAATTTTTTACAATTTTTAAAAGTCTATTTTAATTTTTACTTTACATTTAATATAGTTTTTCAATGAAAATATATTTTACAATAAAAAATATAAATATATAACCATCAAATTTAAGTCTAGATTCAAAACCACATATTATTTTTAATGTACCTTAAAATCATTGTTATGATTTTGAAATCATCATTTATTCATTCTTTGTAATGATACAAGTTCCTATTCCAAACTGATATACCTCTTCATTACATATTAAAATTAATCTAAAAGATTAACTCATTTTACTAGTTCTAAATTTATTTTAAATTTATAGTTATATGTAATTATAATATAAACTTACTATTATACTTAATAATATTAAGTTATTACATAAGTTTATATATCCTTAAATTACATCTTACAGTCATATTCAATTATTTTCATAGTCACATTTTTATTTTATAATTAAAATAAAATAAAATTTTAATATAATAATAAATATATTTGATTTTAATTTTAATATAACAATTATAAATCCAATTGAACCTAGTTAAAAATGTCCATTGATGGCGGGGAAAATGTGAAAAACTCCTTATCAATAATAAAATGTGATTATAATAGATATCTTCATTGATTTCATTTTTTATAAAGACTTTATCTGGTCAGTGTGTATTAGTAGTTGCTTTCAAGGTTCAAGAAAAGTTGGAGGAATTATATTTTTTTGTCATTATATGTAGTAAGTGTTTTCTTTTTATTTGTAGAAATTTGTCTAAATAAAACATGGTTTAGTTCAACAATGAACAAAACTAATGTAGTATACTGATAAATATTAACAAATTAGATCATTCATAAAACAAGTTTCAACATAAAACATTTGTTGATACTTTAAATTATTATAAAAAGTAATAAAATCTATCTTGTTATTACCTATTATGTAATGTAACAAACATTATGAATCTTAATGGCCCTATAATTCTTGAGCTACTCTCATAACCCTTGTTGAGTTGTTTTATTATGGTACTAAACCTATTTCTTCATCACCAGTTACAACGATGCCTACCTCACAACTCTACGGGTTATAAAATTGTTTTATATATAAATTTATAAAATGAAAAAACAAGTACGTAAAAAGTGAAATGAATGTAGAGAAATGATTGTAAACAACAAAATTCATAATCATATGAATGTTTAAGTTGTTCAAAAATTTAAAAATTGTAAAGAAATATTTGTAAAGAATATAATTCAAACTCATAAGTATATTTTATATTAGTTTTTGAGTAAATAAGAATACAATATTTTATTGTAAACTAAAAGAAGAGCACACTCACTCATAAAAGTATACGAACTGTTTTTTATTAATGATCAAAACTTCTATATATCCAAATTTATCATGTATCTAATAATTATCTTTAATACTTATTTTTTAAGAGATGACCTATAATATAATAACATAATATTATACATTATAATAAAATAATATTTATAAAATTTTAATATATTACAAATTATAATATATATTATAAAATATTATATTTAATATTAAATATTTATTTTAACTATCATTGTAATTTTTACATGTAATATTTTTTAAAATATTATGGTCCATTTTAAAGGTAATGATTCCCGTATTACCCACAACCGGAAATCACCAATTTAGATTTATTTTTTAATTATATTTAAAAACTTAGAACCTTGCTAAAAAGTATCATATGCACCTTAATATGCACGTTTCAAGTGTGCTTCTATGTGACAGGTTATTGGTATGATGATGAACAAATATGCCAAAAGAAAGGCACTTAAACTAAGGTAAACATGTATGTAGTGGAGCCTTTTTAGTGCATTGTCAGGAAAGGATCCACTCTTTCCACAATTTTCGCAAATGAGATCTTTGTTGTGTGATTTTCAACATGTCTCTACCTTTATATTTTGACCTAAAGGGTAATAATGCCTGGTAAAATAGTTTCTTTGTGGACATGATAAAGCGTACTCTTATTCATTCTAAAAAAATGAAGACTCATTGTTAAAAGCATGGCATACTTTTAGATGAAGCATGTATTCCCTTTTCAATTTCTGAGAATTTTACAGATTAAACTACGTAATAATAATATGTAGATGGTTTTTATTAAATCATATAGCTAAGAATAAATTGAGAAAGATATCAGATGCCTCTTCTAGTAGGTTTATAGATGTATAAGGTAGGAAAATATTATATAAAACATTTATATATGATATAAATCTTAAAACCTATCATCATATCAATCAATAATTTCTCCACGAAGCCATCAAGTTTAAATAATGGCATCTTAAATTGTTTTGTAATATCCTACGCTTTTCATTTCATTTTATACCTTTCTATATTTTCATTTATATGTTTTTGATGGATTTGATGTTTTGTTTTGTTTTTTTTTTGTTTTTTTGAGATTGTTTCAAGTCTATAAATAAGATTCAAATTAAATTTATAAATCATAGGTGAAAAAGAAAACAAAATTTGCAATAAATATTTAAATGAAAATAATTATAATCAGATTATTTACCAAAAAATGAAATGCCTCTCTTTTTTACTTTGTAATTTGAATACAATAAGTGAAAAACAAATACCTAATGAACAAAAATAATCAATATTATATGAGCAACATTTGCAACCAACAAACTCTCCAATTTTAAGGTAAGATATTCATTATAGCAAAAAGGAAGGTGAACCATGCATTTATATACTGAAATTATAATTGCCCCATAGAAATAGGTTAATGCATAAGTATGAATCCCTTAAATTGAACTCATCATTACAATAATTTAATTTCTGAGTGACAAATCATAAGCATCTATTAGTTGACTGCAAAATACATATTAAGTTTTTGAGTTTAACACATAAATCATGCCCTAGTAAGTGATGTCAGCGATTAATTAGAGTAGATCCTTATATTATTTTTTATCTCATGTAAAATGAATTTAAAAATTTGACCCCAAAATATAATCCTCCAACTAATAATTTAAAGTTTGATCTAAATTACACTTAATTAAAAGTGGATGCAAAATTTTATATATATTTTTTACCATTTAGTCTAAATTATTAACAAACTAATTATGTATGAAAATGTGTTCATATATCTTTACCATCAAAGACTAGGTCTTGCATTATTTAACTACATTTAAGTCATAAACCTGAGTAGATCAAAATAGGATTTCCACCTAATGCCAAGAAAAAAACTAGGTTAAATCTTTATATAAATAGATCATTTGATCCATGGATACACTTTTATTAATTTATTATTTCGATACCAACCGTAATCATTGATTTGGAAGTAATTAGATGTATGGAATTTCTTCAATTTACCTTTTGTTAATGAAAGCCATCATTTAGAATCTTTATAGTTGTATAAGTTAACATATTTTGTTTTACAAATATATTATAAATGTTGAGTTGTGTCTAGAAAAGTTTGTCAAAAGATTCATTATTGTTAAACATGATTTTTTTAAAAGTGGGCACAAAAACTACTTGACAATGTAACTAGAAGCTAGCTATCAATAAATTTTTATGGAACTTTCATGAGCATATTTTTAAAAATTAAATGCATAATTCTCAATATACGATAAAATTTGATCTTTAGAATAATTGTATATGATAAAGAATAACATATCAACTAAATTTTTAAATGGATGCACATATTCTAATGGTAGAGTTTAGAATCAATCTAATGTTAATCTAGTTAGATTATTAGAGTATATATTGGTCACATGTAAACACTAGTTAGATTATTAGAGTATATATTGGTCACATATAACTCATTGAGATGAAACTTAAGCCCTGATATATTATGTTAAGGATCCCAATTTTTTACTATGCAGTGTAAATTTAAGAACTCAAAGTAAAGAAGGAATTGGGTGAATAAGGATTTTTGTAACTAATAGAAATATATTGTGTAACATATCATAACAGAAAATCACATGGTTAGGATTTCTTGATGGTTTAGATATTTATGTAAATTATAATCACATATCATCATGTTTTCATTTTAATATTTCATTAGTAGATGTACCATTAGGTGTGATTAAAAATGATATATTTATATTTAATTACTTCTTATATTTTTTATCAAAATTTGTTGTAATAGAGGCATGATGTGACCAACATAAATGAGGGAGCTATAATGATCTAATCATGGAGACACCTTGGTCATTGGATTGATAGTAGTATGAATCATAAATGACTTAAGTTGTAGGGGACTAGAAAGATTTTCCTAAGAAGTGGAGGTAACACTAAGTGGAAGTACATAAAGATTAATAGTAATATAAGCATTAATAAACTCACTCCTTATTTATATGTAGAGCCTACAATAGGTGGATTTTTGTCATTAGATAAATCTATAAGGTCATCATTAGTAAATTAACTAGTATTTATAGAGTAATAATGAAAATCATAAATCACATGAATGAAAAATGATGTAATATATACATCAAGGATGAATCGAGACATAAAATATGATATGGGAGTTGACCAGTGGGAAAACTGTCAAATGGAGAAAAACCTCACAATCTATTAAGACTTTCAAATAAATGATCCCAAAGTACAATGACAAATAAAAGAAAAGAGATAAAATATAATAATGATCTCAAACTAAAATAGACATCTCACTATATCTAAAATAACATAATTTAAAAATTAAAAAAAAAAAGATGCTAAGGATATTTAAATATATCAAGAGGAAGGATGAGTTATTTACAAGAATCCCATCATGAGCTTACAATGCCTCCATAATGTTTGGCTAATGTTTTATTCTCTAAAGATTAAGGGGAACTGTGTAATATGTGGGGGGAGGTGTTACATGTGCAACTAACTCTTAAGTCTTATTAGAGGATGAAAGAGGTGAGAGACACATCATAAATCTTGAATAAAGTGATAATAACAAATGTATAATTAAAAGAAACTCAGGATAAGTCTAATAAACTAAAAAGTCTAAAGGAATCTAAATAAACTAAATCTCTAACATTCCCCCTTAAACTTAATTTATGGTTATAAAAGTATATAAAACCTTTAATAGACAAGGCAATTGTCATTACATTAATCTCACCATAGAAAATAAACTTTCCTAAAAAAGAAGTAAAATTATTTTGAGAAAGTAAGAAGAAGAGAATATGTCACCAAAATTTGAAAGAATGAAGGTGTAAATAATGTTAATATCCAATAATCCTCTTCGACAAAGATGGTAAATCAAAAATACAATATTGATTAAAAAATAATAAAAAATAAAATGCTAAAACTTGAAAAATAATAAGTTAACACTAATATCTCAAGATAAGTAATGAGTGTGCCATAAAATCATATACATACAAATAATATACTATAAAAATATCTAATAAAAATAAATGGAGTAAAAAAACTTCAATCACAAAATGTGAAATGATTTAGAAAAAAAAATTGTCAAAGGATAAATGTGATCCAATCAAAACATATTTTTTTTGCAATATAACGAGAAAATGAATGCATAAAATTATTGAGTTTATCAAAATGAAAATAAAGAAGATGTGTCATTTGTAAAATATATTTTACATGAAGAAATTGAATAATTATAGCTAGAAGTTATTTCAAAGTCTCTAGATGATACGTTACATTTAGGTATCTAAAGAATTTTAACCTTATAAATATTTTAGTGATTTTACGATAATGTAAACTATCCTGAGTTGATTTACTATAAAATTTTCATGGATACAATTTCCAACATTTACATATATGATGTCCATATTTTTTCTAATGCTCATAAAGTTTTTTTTTAAGCAAAGGATGAATATGACAAACATTTATTTTTTAGTTTATAAGGTAAACACTTTCAAAACTAGAACATGATAAATATTTTAATCAAAATAAGTTGCATGATAATTAAAGTCATAATTGTGTAAAGTCTTTCAATGAGGAGAACAATACAATTTAAAATTTGTATTAAAAGAATTAAAATTAACACCTTTATAATTTACATTTAAATTTAATCAAAATATGTTCAATGATATTGTTTTCACATTTACCAAGACCCCCATTTGAATAACTTATACATTACATAGTTTTGAAGTCAAGATAAGTAGAAGAAGTGTTCTAAAAAGTTTATTTAGAAACACATTTAAGTTTATCTTTAAAGACATAATCATGTGTAAAAGATTAAAAAATATATATTAAATAAATTGATAAAATTTTGCATAATCTCCATTTTATTATTAAAAAGGTTGTGAAGAACATGACGATTCATATTTCGACTATGTATTTGGTACTTAAAAATAAAAAGTTTATAATCTTTCAAATAAATTTGATACAACAGATAAAAACATTACCAATTTAAATTCCATTGAAATCAATAAATATAGAGATGAATAAACAATGTTAATTTTATAATTTAAAAAAAAAATTAAAAATGTTAAAAAAATACCTTAGTAAAATTTCTGCTTGAAAACATCAAAGGACATTATAATTACAAAGGTAATGCAAGATAAAGTTAGCTTATATAAGAAAAGCGTTTTCAATTTTGGGTTTACAAAATTAAAAAAACACTAATTTATATCATATAAAAAACATTAAATCCTTCCGGAAAAAAATTGAAATTTATGTCATTTCGAACTTTTTTAAATGATCAATCACAAATAATTCGTGACGATTGTGAGTAAGTCCAGATTTTCACCATATTAGGATTTTGCTTGTATTGCTTTTAAAAAATATTGCTTCACCTTTTTAATTTATTTGTAGTAGAATTAAATATATCTCAAAAAAACTCCCTGAATGAAAAATCTCTTTATTTAAATCAAGGAATGATTTTTTATTGAAAACTTGTTGAAACATGTTTTAAGGAAATTAGGAAGCGCCTCTTGAAAAAATTAAATAAAGCAATACATGCAAAGAGTTGACTGGTTGTTTCGAATTAAAATGCCAAGCATAAAATATTTAATGTTTGAGTGAATGAAATGAAAGCATTTCAGCTCTTATATAGGAATTGTCTTATTAAAAACAAAATGTACAATAAGATTAATTAAATCATAAGAAAAAAACTATGCTCATCTACATAATATGTTTTCTATACGCGCTACAAGATTAAATGGAATGTTATTAAAAAAAATACTAAGAGGTGTGATTAAATAGGAAGGAACGTTAAAATCTTATGTTCAAGCATTATACTAAATGGTAGCTAAAAAAAAGTTAGGAATGATGAAATGTGTATTACCAAATAATATTCACGAAGAATTACACTGAAACTCACAGAGATAAATTAATCATGGTGAAATAACAAAATATGCTTAGCTTTAGAGTGAAACATTGTTAAAAAAAGGTAACGCTACAGGTTAAATAAGGACTCATTACGTAGAGAACAAGATGAAGCTATGGTAAACAATGAAATGCCAAAGATACGTGAGAGAAAGGAATGCTAAATAAATATAATAACAAGAGACTACATGAATTGAGCAATGTAAATTCAGAAAACATCTACGTTGAAACGGATATGTTAATCAAAGAAGAAGTGCTCTGATAAATAAATTAAGACAAAATGAAAAGAGAATATAGCACCTTAAATGCAAAATATGAGAGCCGATAGCTAAGCTAAACGTTCAAAAAACTACAACCTGCTAAGAATAACAACAAACTTACCAGGTTACAAAAATAGAATACAAACAACATACCAAATCAAGATTAAGCACTTGTTACTAAAATAGAAAAATATTTAAATGCCAAGTCAAAAACTATATGAGTTTGAAAGAAAATTAAAAAAGAGAGCTGATAACATAATCATATATTGAAAGGAATGTATTCAACTATGTAAAAAAACCAACATTTTGAGGTCAAAAGGTCTCAAAACTATTGATTGTTTTCACCCAAAACCTGCACAATATTTTGAGGTCAAAAGGTCTAAAAAATATTGATTGTTTTCACCGAAAACCTGCACAAGCTCAAGGATCAATGTTAGAAAATATGCATATATGATAAAATATTAATAAATTAACCAATATCTATAGAATAACACTCTAAACCATAAAGAAAATAAATATAAAATGAAGCAATATTATGTCAAGGATGAAGTAAGACACAAAGTGTGAGATAAGAGTTGAAGTGTGGGGAAAATATCAAAAGAAGAAAAAACCCCACAATTTATTAGAAGGCTTGAAAAGAAAATATCTACATGTACAATGAAAAAATATAATCGAAAAGAGAGGGATAGAACAATGGCTTCAAACCAAAAGAGGCATCTCAAGATAGATTAAGTAATATGGATTGAAGAGAGGACAAGAGAGCTCTTTAAAAAAAGCAACGGAAAGGGTGAGGGGTTAAAAGAATCTAATCATGACCTTACAAGTCCTCTTTAATGTGTAAAACATGTTATATTCCCTAAAAATTTAATTGAAAGTGTGTGACATGTAGGGGGAAATGTTACTTATGTAAGTAACTCCCTAATTTACTAGAGGATAAAATAAGTGAGACATATGCAGAGCCTAAACTTTTGGAGGCCATAACATTTGATCTATATCTTTATTTAATCTTTCATTCATGCCAAAATGATTGTTTTAAAAACATAAATTCATACATAACCATCCCTTTCTAGTTAGGGATGTTTTTAAAACCTTTTAAATGCCATACATGACCATATGAGGTTTCAAAACTAAATTTTCTTTTTTTTGGAATTTTCTATGTTTAGAAATAGTGTATTTTTTTAGCCAAATGTGAACTTCAGTTAAAATTCATCCATTAGGTTATTTTTATTGTATAGAATATATTTGTATATGTTTAGGATTTCTCACGTTTGCATGTGAAACTTACTAAAAATAGCTACTATTTAAAATAGTATGACAAATTTTTATTTTATATTTTAGAATTTCGCATGTCAACTCAAATTTTTAGTTGAGGTTTATTTATTCACTTTTATATAGATATTTTATTCATTCACTATGAATCAATATAGGTTATTATTTTAAAACTTCTATGTATTACTCTTATTGATTTTTTTCCACGATAGTATTCAATTTCATTATTTTGTATCAAAGCAAGTTTGAATCTTGGAGGTGTAAGAGATGGTGACAGGATGAGGAGGAAATATTCAAATGAAATGGAATATTCAATATATGCAGATACAAGTGGAATAATTAACTACAATTATCAAAAATTAAAAACAATGGAGAGTAGAAAATGGTGCAAAGGAAAGAATAAATCATGAAGATGATATTCAACAATAGGAGGAAAATATAAATAGATTTATCAATTGAATAATTAAAGGATGGTTAGGTATTTATAAATAAGGAATGAAGGAATCAATGTTGATGTTCCATATTATGGAGGAAATTTAAAATTAGAGGAATTGATAGATTGGATGAATAGTATGGAGAAGTTTTTTTAATGGAATTTTATGAAAGAAGAAAATAAAGTAACTTTTTCATGGATGAAATTTAATTTTTATTTAATGATTTGGTGGGATAACCTATAGAAATATATAGAAATAAAAATTAAAGAGAATATCAACATGTGGAAAAATATGGATAAGAAGCTGTGAAAAAAATTCTTTTTATGTATTATACACAAACCCTATACAAAATATTATAAAATTTAAGGTAAAAGGATCATAGTTTACAACAATAAACAAATTAATTTTATAATCTTTTTGTACATGTGGAACATGAGAAAATAAAAATAAAATATAGATGCAAGGTTCGTAAATGGCTTAAATTTTTCTTTTCAAGATGAATTGAGCATGCATAAAATAATTTGTATAGAAGAGGCTTATCAATTAGCTTTGAAGGAAGAATTTAAAAAATAGACATACTTTTAAAAGTCATATGGGTCAAGAAGAGGATAATCCCACCATTAAGGGGCCAAAGTGAGTTCAAAACAACTAAAGGTTATTTTAATCTCACTAAAAATGAATCATCATGTGGTGCACAAATCACGAAGATAATAGGCAAGGATTTCAATACCAATAAAGAGGAAGAGGACTTTAGCAGGAAAAAGGTTATGGTGGTGTAAAGGGTGGTTTGCAAATAACCGTAGGTCTAATATTTTTTATAAATGTAAATAAGGACACAAAGCATTTGAGTTCCCACACTATCAAGAACCGGAAAGAAGGAAAGAGGATAAGCCTAGAGTTAATTTATTTTAATATTAAATAAAATAACAAAATTCTAAAGTTGCAATAGTATATATTAGATAAAATTTCTTGATGTGGAGAACAACATTGCTCGAAAGAAAGAACAAGTGTAGAATAAATAAGGTGGTGATGCATGGCTATAAATAAATATTTCATGAACAAGGTGTACTTTAGAATGTAATAAATACATAGTCATTATAGATGGTGGGAGCTATCAAAATATTGTTTCTAAGGACATGACTGAGAAACTAAGTTTGCATTGTAAAAATAATACTGATACTTACTTGATTTCATGGTTTAAGAAAGGGAATGAAGTTACAATAGATAAAAAGTGATTAACTAATTTTTACATTAAAAAAACATAAGAAGATTAATATGGTGTGATGAAATACCAATGTATGTATGCCATGATTTATTGGGAAGGCCATGGTAATTTGATTTAAAAACTCACAATGGAGTAAGGAACACCTATAAATTTTTGAAGGGTGGTGCAAATGTAGTTCTCTTACCTCTTAAATAAGAGGGTCATACAGAAATCATGTTATTCAAAATTTAAGAATTTATCAAAGACATGAGGGTGACAAGTTATTGTTGTGCATTAATAATAAAGAAAGAATAAATAAAAGTGGTAAAAATACTAATAAAAGTAGGAAACTTATTAAAATAATATGTAGATATAATAATTAATGAGTTACTAGATGGTTTACCAGTAAAGAGATATATTCAACATCACATTTATTTATTTCATGATTAAATATACTCAATCAAACATCTTATAAGATGAGTCTAATACAACATGCATAATTAAATAAATAGTTTATTGAATTAGTGAGTAAGGGTGTAGTAATGGAGAGCATGAGTTCATGTACATCACAATCATTTCTAACTCCAAGGAAATATAGATGGTGGAGGATGTGTGTGGATAGTAGAGTAATCAATACAATTACCACCAAATACATATTTATTATACTTCATTTATATGATATGATGGATGTACCTATAGGAGTAAAATACTTTACCAAGATGGATCTAAGTAGTATTTATTATTAGATTCAAATTTGTGAAGGATGTGAATGTAAGGTAACAGTCAAGAATATGTATGGCTTATATAAATGTATGGTTATATCATTCGAATGTCTAATCTGCCTAGTGCATTTATGAGGGTAATTAATACAATGCTATGAGAATACATTGATAATTTTATGTTTATTTATACTAATGATATTTTTATATTTAGTAAGACTATAGAAAAACACGTAAGTTATCTGAGAATTATATCATAGTTGTTAAGAAAGGAGAAGTTCTATGAAAATTTGAAAAGTGCAAGTTTATGCAAAATAGTTTTGTATTTTTAGGATATGTAGTTTCATTAGATGGTGTATGAATGGAGGAATAAAATGAAAAGATTATTTTTGAGTGGTATATTACAATTATTTTACATAGGTAGTAAGTTTCCATGATTTATCAAATTTTTACAAAAAGTTTATTTAAAATTTTAGTAGTAATATTGCACCAATAACATATTGCATGAGAGGAAAATAATTTATGTGGACAAAAGAAATAATAAAAATATTTGATTTTTTTAAGAAGATTACAAAAAATCCCATTTTAGTATTAACATATTTTATCAAAGTGTTTGAGTTTGATTGTGATAATTAACATGCGGGTATTGGTGTTATGTTGAGTCAACAAGGAAATCTAATATCATATTTCAATGAGAAATTGAATGAGGTAAGAAATAAGTATTCTACATGTGATTTTGAATTTTATACCATTATACATACATTAATACATTGGAGGCATTACTTGGTGCCTAAGAAGTTTGTCCTATTTATATATAATGAGGTTTTGAAGTATGTGAAAACTCAAAAGAAGTTAAATAGTAGGCATGTAAATTGGGTGTCCTTCTTATATTGATATACTTTTATTTTTAAGCATAAATTAGGCAAGAAAAATTAATTAGTTGATAATTTAAACAGGAAAGTGGTGTTATAAACTACTATGGTGAGTAAAGTAGTTGGGTTGGATGTTGATAAGAAATTATATGATAATGATCCATATTTTAGAAAGATAGTTGAGTAGCATAGGAATGTATTAATAGTTGAGACATGTACTATTTGTGATGAATATATTATACATGATAGTTATCTCTTCAAAGGGAAACAAATATGTATTCAATTTGGGTCTCTAAGAGACAACATTATAAGATAATTGCATAGTGGTGGTTTGGTTGGATATTTTAATAAGATAAATAAAAAATATTTGATGGAGAATCATTTTTGTAAAAAGATGAAGAGAGTTGTGACAAGATATTTCAATGTTTAGTATATATCTAGTGGATAAAAAACATGCACAAAATACATGGTTGTACAAGCCATTACCAGTTTCAATAGGACCATGGATAGATTTGATTATAGATTTTATGTTGGGATTACTAAACATAGAGAGGTAATAATTCTATTTTTTGTTGTATACGTAGTTTCTAAGATGGTTCATTTTATTACATGTAATAAAACTGATGATGCCAATACAGTTGTAAAACCTTTTTTAATGGATGTTATGAGATTGCATGGTGTTCTAAAAACCATTACATAAGATAGGGATATAAAATTTATATTATTTTAGGAGGAATTTATGGAAAAATATGGGGACTAATCTAAAATTCATTAATACATACCACCCAAAATTTCATGGACATACAAGTTGTAAATAAATGGTTAGAAAACTTGTAGAGATACATGGTTTGAGAGAAGCCATAGCAATAGGACTTAGATTTACCATAATCAAAGTCTGTATATATTATTTTAGTGACTAGATCAATATGAAACTAACAATTTTAGATTGTTTATATGATAAAATCTATGGGTGTTTTAGATTTGGAAAAATTACCAATTTTAAAATGAGTTGGTGATTATGCAGAAACAGTTGCAAAGCATATATAATAGTTACAAGAAGAAGTGTGGAATAAAATAAAGGAAATTATTTAAAAATACAAATTAGAATTAAATGTTATAATAAGTTCAAAAGTGTTTGAATAATTATATTTAGTGATGGTTTACTTGAGGACAAAAAATATTTCTAATATGCACCAAAAAGAAGTTGAGGTACACGAAGATTGATCCATGCAAAATTATGAAAAAAAATAATGGTAATGCTTATGAGGTGATTTTACCACAAAATTTTGATATATATCTAATATTTAATGTTTCAAATTTATATTATTTCCACAGAGAATAAGTCTAATGGGAAAAATATGAATTATATTGAAATCAACAAGTACCCAAGAAGCAGAAACAAAAGATAGTGCAAGTTATAGATAACAATATAGTAAATACAATGAAAGGAAGTTATGATAGGTATTTATATGTGTGAAGGACTAAATAAATATATGGAACTTGGATTTTATAATTGGATCTTAAATTAGAGCAACATGAAGAACTAAGTTATTTTCAAGCAAAGGAGAATGATATAGAGCCCAAACTTCTAGAAGTCAAAAATTTTGATTCTTAAATATATTTGAGCTACATATGTGTGATAATTATTTTCTTAAAACTTTAAATTCATCCATAACTAGGCTTATTTGGTCAGGGACATTTCATAAAAATTAGAGGCCATACATGACCATCTCAGGGTCCAACACTAAATTTTAATGTTTTTTCAAGATTTCTCTATTTTTAAAATAGTCTATTTTTTTAACAAGATGTGAAATTCACTTCAAATTCATACATTAGGTTAATTTTATATTTTAGGAGATATGTGTATATTTTTATTGATACTCAATATTACATGTGAAACTTACTAAAAACAGCAGCTTCTAAAAAATAATAGGCCAATATTTAATTTTTTTTATAATTTTTTATTTTTGAATGTCAACTCCAATTATGATTTGAGGTTTATTTATGTACTTGTATTAAATTATTTTATGCATTCAATATAAATCAATATAGTTTATTGTTTCAGAAGTTATGTGTATTGTTCCTATTGGTTTTTTTTCTTGATAGAATTTGGGATCATTAGAGACACATCATAAATATATAATAAAGTGCATATAATATAATAATAAATGAACATATAAAATAGAATTAGGATAATCCTAAAATAAAATAGATATTAAATTGGACCCAAATAATTTTAAAATCCAATGGTCAATTGTACAAAAAAATCTCTTATTATTAATTTATTTTTTTCATGCTTTACTAACTTTAAAAACAAAACATAAAATTCCTTAGGGAAAAACACAATATAAGAATCAAAATTAATTAATTTCATGTTCTCAAAATTGTGTGTGTGTGTGTGTGTTTATGAGAGAGCATCATATCTATCCTTACTATAATGTTTTGTATTGAAATTATCAATATATAAAGGTAGTGAATCACCAAGATATTTTAGATTACCTTTATCATTCATATAAGCATCGATGTATAGAATAAAAAACATTAGAATAAATAATTTTAGATTTTAGATTACTCTCATTTGATACCACTAAATATAGAACTTCATCTTATAGGATGTGTGAAATAATCTATAATCATGAAAGAAGAGAAGGAAATATAATTAGCACAAATTATATGAAAATGTGAAAAATAAAATTTTAATGTTGGGAATAAGATCATAAAATACCACAAAATATTTATACATTCAAGAACAAAGGTGTATGGGCCATATTATAAATATCAATGTAACATGTAATTAGAAAGTAGTTATTAGAAGCTATTTATTTTTATAAAAACATGTTAATTAAGATTTAGATTTTAAATTAAAATATCAAAATGAAAAATTATTCATGAAACCCTAAGGGAAAAGCTCAAAAATATCTATACGTGGTTGAAGACTAGATGAGATCACCATAACATTTTAAATAAAACATGGATTATGGATTTAAAAACCTAAACACAATTGGTAAAAAAGGTTGTAAAATGGAGATTTAATATATGTAACATTCAAAAGAGTAACATAGATTTACTCTAATGGATAAAAATATAAAAAATTGTAAATGATATAGTATTATAAGAAATTAATAAGTAAAATCATAGAGTGTTGAAATGCATACATGTGGAAATAATGGTAGCATTTTAAGAATACAACATTTATCTATAATGTATTTATCATATCTATGCTATATTAGAAACCATGAATTTAATGAATATATGTGACTACTAATGTTCTTAGGTCAAATATGCCTAGGTCCAAGTTAATTACAAAATGTGCATAATTATATTCATATGAAATATGTGCCAATACAATAAATTCATAATGCGATTAGATATGGAATATTAATACTATTTTATAGGTGTATTGTCAAATGTCGTATAGTTTTTTAATAGTTTAGGGTAAACAAAGGGTTTTAAAAGGCACCCACTTACTTTTGAAAATTTCATCTTTTTAGATATGAAATTAACAATCAAAATGGAGAATATGAAATAATCTTACAATAATAATGATAGAATAAATAGACAAACCAGATGGAAAACTTCCATGAAAAGTTCAAAAATTGAATAAAATTAGAAAAATAGGGGTAAATAGGGGGAAAAACAACCTAACAAACTAAATATCAAACATTAATAGCCCTCTTGCAACTAGAATTAGGGTTTAATGTTTCAGTGATGTTGCAAATCACCTTTAATAGAATATTTTTTAAATAAGATTTGTGTTGAAATAACTCATTATCTAAGAGTCCTACCCTTCTAATCTAAGTCAAGAGAAATGGGTAGAGTAACATTAGTTGAATGGATATCCTTTCATTTTTTATCAATAAAATCTTTCAATTTTCTAGATGGAGAGGTCTATCCAATCAAGGAGAGGTTTACTTGTTGATCCAAGGGAGGATTTTTATCATGGGTTTCAATTTCATCCAAATATGATGTTGAGGCCTCACATTCAATATCATATCCATACATAATGAGGTGGGTGGGTACAATGTCCTTCCATAAGGATGTTTCCTTCTTCCTTTTGACATTACTCCAATTCATGGTCACATGGCCTATATCAAATAAATTATGACATTGAAACAATAGGCCTTCATAATCAATAGGTTGATATCGTGAACTTATATGTGCAAATCAAATTTAGTAGGTAGATATTTGGAGGTGTTTATTATTATAAAAATTATGGCCAAAGTAGTGTGAGAAAACAAGGTTGAGACAATGTCTAATTTTAGAAACACACCTATAGAGTTTCCAATCACCTTGAAGTTGATTTTAGATGAAAATAAAAAAGAGAGGTGGGGAAGGTGAACCCAAATGGGTGTATAATTAAAAAGGTTTGATAAGGGTATTAAAAAAGGGATACCAAGGTTTCATGACTAGTGAGTGGTGATCCAAGATCCAAAAATATTATTAGATTATAGCCTTATCCTCAAGACAATAAAAAATACAATTATAAAGAAAAATTTTACGTAGGGTAGATTTTAGGATTACCTTCTATGAGCAGTTTCCAATTTTTTGATATCCAAATGTGTATGTCTTTAAATTTTAGCTAGTGATTGATAAATCTACAGGTGATACCCCTAAAAGTAAACCAATATTTAGTTTGGATCACTTAAATAGTCTCATCCTCATTAAATATTACCACTCGAGTTTAGGTTTCTAGTTTAGTGGGCTTCAGATCTGTCTTGGGCACAATCTTGGAGTTAGAAATAACTTTAGAAAAATGTAAAGAGGTCTCACCCTTTCTGAATTCAACATGGGTATGAGGTAGAGCATTCCCATACTTAACCTCCTTCCCCAAATTTGGGAATTTATTATTTTATATCAGAACATCTATAATCTTAACTGTATGAGCTACATTCAAGAACTGAGCAAGGTTATGATAATAAATAAGGTCAAATGTTATATATTCATGTGCCTTTTATTTCCTAATTTTAGGAGAAGAATGACCTATTTTATGTATCATTGCTCTTTTTATGTAATTCACATTAAATTCACAATTAATAATGAAAAAAATGATGGGTAGCAACCATAAGGAGTCGATTCTACATATACTCAACATGTTTGGAAATAGACCCTATGTAGTTCTAGTGATGTATAAATGAAATATCAAATAATGTATATGAACTCCTTTTCCTGAGATCTAATGAGGAAACTAATTTAACTTTCACCAAACCCTTATTTTGGTACACTAGATTATGCTACAATAGCTTAAATAATAGTTAACTATTAAGTTCAAAGAATTTGTCATGAGTGTATCAATAATTATGGTAATGAAGTCTTTAACATAAATATGTAGAGGACTAACACATTTTACCAACACTTATATGATAATTTATATGTTTCCCAATGACCATGAAATAATTTATATATTTAGGGATTCATAGGACATGACATGGTCAATGGCATGAAAAATATGGCAAAGAAAAAATGACCCACAAAAACACATGGGATAGATTTTACAACCCACTAGATCATTCTTTAGATAGACATTTATCCAAGATGGAAAAAATAATCACATAATATATTTTAATGAGTCTCATAATCTAAAAAAATCAATGATGAAAACATACATAAGGATCAAAGGTTAGAGAAAGACTATTGGGAGGAAAAAAATTTCTACAAAATACACAAAAATGTGAAAAATGGGTAAAATACACTATGGAAAATGGTATTCTACTAATTTATATATATTTAAAATATTATAGATGTATTATTGACTCATAGTTAAATGTAAATAATTCATTTGCATTAACATTTGGTGAGATTGAATGCCTTACCTTTCTTTGCACCTATCTAGTAAAAGACTAAGTATAAGTCCTTAAAGTGTCGATACCCTTCTGTCTAATAAAAAAGCATTACAACATGGATGATTCACTATGTGGCCTACAAACATAGTTTAATGAGTTTGGTAAGGATCTTTCCCAATTTATCAATTCCATAATATAAAAGAGATTATACCCAATATGTTCAAGACCAAAATAGGAAAATATATTCCAAACATAGGTCACCCACACATGCTTGCATACATTAACATATGAAATTAATAATGAGATAACTAAAGGAGTTAATTGTTATAACAATTTTTTTTAGGCAAGTACAACACTATCCTAATGTTTTTAAACTAACATATGCATATACATCATCTCAAATATATAGACTTGATTCTAAAAGGTTTAATCCTTGATAAATTCCTTGTATTTTCCCATCGTATAACAGATATAATGGAAAGTGATAAAAAATGAATTATCCTTGCCAGATAAACCTCTTAGTTTGGTTAAAGATAAATAGTTTCATAACTTATTAAAGGAAACATAGATTCAGTATGTTGGTTCCACGTTGTACGCCTCTTATGTTTGACCTTTCACACTTGAATAAAATGGAAAATAAAGATGAGAAATCCTCTAGTATGCCATTATAACTGGGGAAGGGTTTGGCATCGAGAATGGACTGAATGCAAAAAATGATTGAGAGGCACTAATAGAGGGTATAGTCATCTCCCTAATACTTTTATCTCTTCTTAAACTAAGTTAAGAGGACCTGAGAGGTAACTTGATCATATGGATTTATTCTATAAATCAACCTCCATGAGTATTGTTGGTACAAATATGACAAGGGCACAACCAATCTTGTTTACTCCACCCAAGAAGTGTTGTCACACAGAACAAATAAATACACTAGGTCACATATAGGCTACTAAAGATATATATGTATGTGATTATAAAATTCATTATAAAGAGCATTCAATTATAGGGGATGAATTGAATAATATAATTATGGGATTTAAAGCAAAAAATGAAGACACATTCTAGGTATGTAAATATTTATGTATTTACAAGAAAATAACACTTAACATATACAACAAAGGGTATTATTTGTATGGTAGGACAAGGAGGATAAATTAGATAGTTATAAAAAGAGTGGTGGTGTGCTGCTGGTTTTTGAATAGTAGGGATTCTTTCAACATTCATGACATTATTCCTTACAAAGATACAAAAAAACTCAAATGCAAGCTAATGGGGACTACCAAGAATGATTTGAATTTATTGATGCCATTGAAATGGAAATAGCCAAATGATCCTTGAAATACCATAATATCAACAAAAACTAGAATATCATATACCTTTTTCCCTTGAACCCATAAGCATATGGTGCGCTAAACATTTATTTAACAGCATATTCTAGAATAATGTAGAAAGTGTTTTATAATCTAGATCTATGCTTTAAATTATAACCAATTGTAAGCATTGAAAACTGCATCAAAAGGAAAGAGTAATAACCACAAATATTTCTCATTAAATTTGCAATAAAATATTACATACACTATTTTTATAGAATGCTTCCATAGGAATAAGCATGGTGAGTTTTCTCTTTTGACAAGGGAGACATAAACATGATCTTAAATATTGATAATGGTTGTACAACTATAACCACCTTATCAAGAGATACAATACATACACACAATAGTGATCCCAAAACTTCGAATAACCTACACGTAGAAAAAATGAACAATCAACAACAACCTTAGAATAGAGGACAAACCCTCTATTTATACATTTTTTACCCTTTCTCCAAATTAGGGAATGTCTGTTGCAATTTCCAATATTTCAAAATTTTAGAACAGTGCTTCAAGTTTCACCAAGATGTTCCTAGTTAGAATATACCCTTTTGCCATGCCTAAAATATTTATTATTTTCAATAAAAATTATTTATCTAACTACCTCAATAGGTAATGATGAATATTTTCAAAAAACCTTTTCTCTCCCTAGCTGGTAATGAATTTTAGTTGATATTGAAAGAGGATATTCATGGTGGAAACCAAACAAACATTTTTTCCTCATGTGAAACTACCTAGAGATGCCTTTGACCACTCATTAGCAAAGCTAGAAACTTCTTGATAGCTTCCCTTTCCCTTATGCATGCCAAAGAACAACCCTACTCTTGCAATGATAAATTTTAAACACCCAAAATGCATGGTAATTTGAAAATTCTCCTTTGGAATGGCCCACCATGAATTTTTAGACCTTAAATATTTCTCCAATGGAGTGCTTAAACAAGCAAAGCAGTGGAAAATGAAAAAACTTAGGTTATTTTACCTCTTTTCTTTCTGGCTCTAACTTGACTTTTCACATTTTATTTTTTTGAAATTTGATTTTTTTAATTTTTTTCTTTTTAGGGTTAGCTCCACATTTTTAATGAATAAATTCATTACTTTTCACTTTTTTCCTGTTATGTAAATTCTAGTTACTTTTGCAAATTTTTAATTTTCAATGTTTTGAGGAAATTCAGGTCCCATTTGAAATTTTACATTTTATAGATTTTAGTATTACAAATTGTAGAATTGTAAATTTTAGAATTGTAATTCCCAATACTAGTTCCCCTATAATGTTCCCTTAGGAAATGAGAACTCCAACTGTAATAAACAATTTACAAAATTGGAAATTGTAGTTGGGATTCCCATTTTCCTAAAAATATTTCTTTAAGAAAATGGGAACTTGAGGTAAAATTTATAATTTGAAAAATTGTAATTTGTACTTGGGATTCCCATTTCCCTAAAAATATTCCTTTAGGGAAATGAGAACTCTAACTATAATTTGTAATTTTTAAAATTACAAATTGCATTTAGCATTCCCATTTCCCTGAAAAGCTTCTTTTAGGGAAATGGGAAATTCAACTACAATTTGTAGTTTTGGAAATATGCAAAATTGCAAATGGCCTTGAGAGTTCCCATTTGCATTGGGACCCCTTATTGACTAGCATAGACTGGGGCTTTGGGAGACCGAGCTACAATTTTTTATTTGCACAAGTGGAAAATTGTAAAATTTTATTTCTTCTCAACATCTCTCTAGAGCTCCTCTTAAGTTGAATTTACCCATTATCATTGACTAGAGGGATTGGGAGAGTTCATCATAATTTTCAACTGCATTTTGGTAACTTGTATTTTGCAAAACATTTCTCTCACTAAGATCTCCCAAGGACTTTGTTTCCCTCATCTGTAGTTTGTTAGAACTTACCAATTTTTTTATTTTTACACTAACTCTATTCTTACAATATGGTTGAGCAGAGTACCCTGTAGATTATTTTATATAAACATGGCCATTCTCTAAATGATACTTGAACACAACAATTTTTCTCTTGAAATGTTACATTGAGACACTGTATTCCCAAATAACCCTTTAGCCATTGAAACTAGGCTAAGAAAATATGCACTTTGCTATTCCAAAACTATTTACAATGGAGAGAATAGTATGTATAAAGGAATTTGAGGTTTGGATTTGGTAAGAACAAAGGTAAACTGACTTTCAAATGTTTCAACTATTGTATAATTTTATCTTATCCTCAAAATAGCTTGAGTTTGTGTCAATGAAATTAATCAAAACAAAATGTTTTAGACAATATATACAAATATGTAGTGTAAATACATTTTTCTAATTCTTTGAAAAATTAGAAATTATTTTTTAGGACTTATTTTTAAATTTTTTTCTACCTAACTAGTGGGATACAATATTATACATTGACACTATTATGAAGGAAATCCTAAAAATATGATTCCAATCCCAAAAAGAAAGCTTTCAAGGCATTCCAATGACTTTATTATAATATTATGCAAGTTTAAAGAGGTGATATTCTTCTTTCTTAATGTATAAATCATTATTTTGGAATCTCCTTTTATCTGTAACTTTTCATTACCACACTGCACAACCATCTTGAGAACCAATAGAAGAGCTTGTTATTTCACTTCATTTTTCATTCCATCAAAAACATTATAATATACATGCCTAATGAGTGAACCACTATAGTCCATTATTATACATCCCATGATAGAAGCACTAGATTATCCCTTGAAGCTCCATGAATGTTTAATTTGGACCAGCTTGATGGAGGGGGGAGCCAAGAAGTATTATCCTTTAATTGACATTTTTCTAAACTTTCTATTAACCCATTAATGAGTGATAAAAACAACTTAAATAATGATGTTTATTTTATTAAATATTATATGGCATAATGATTATTGACTTTAAAGGTTTTAATCCCCTTGAATAATTTGAATAAGTATTTTTTATAGGGAATTAATTATGCAATAATGGTGATTTTAAACACTTTGAATTCATATGGGGATAATATATATAATAGTCTAAATTTAATTTAATAATAAACATAGTATGGAAATGAATGATTTTTATAAATACCAAGATGATGTGATGCTTCCATATGCAATTGTGTTAGTTCAACTTGCTAAAATATTAGATTATAATGCAAGAAATGTTTTGTGGCATCCCTCTGTTAGATAAGTTAAATATAAATTTAAGTTACATTGGTCATTTGTATTTTAATAAAATTTAATTCATTCATCTTGGAATCAATAATAGAATTGAGTGTTCACATAAGTATATGCACAACCTAATACTCAAATGAATAGTTATTTATGGTAAATAAAAGGCATTCAATCCCTACACATTAATTGGATCATTAACCACTAGGTCTACAAGTGAATTTGACTGAAGATGTAGCATTCATTCAATCCATCTACATAAGGATGAAATATTTTTGAGGGTGTATTTTTGTCACAAGAAAATGGCTCAAGAAGAGTCTTTGTGTAGCCAAATTAAATGAATCATGTACTGAAGAAATGAATACATGGAAATATATATTATTTTAGCTCATTATCATGATGAGGATTGGGAAAGTTATTATGTAATTGTTCTTCAAACTTTAATTTAGTATAACTTGTGTGGATCAACATAAATATCTAGAACCTAAGTGTTGAGCCTTACTATGGAATCTAAGGAAATGTTGTACTTATGGGAAATCTATTTTAAATAGTTTAATTTTATCTCCCTTGAAGCCTAGGATTTTTTATTGTCTATTTTATTGTGAAATATAGGACTTTCCCATGTATCTTAATTATAAATTACATGGTATTGACCTTACCATTGTTTCCTTTCATTATCACTCAATGTTGACATTGAATATATTTGTTTACTTTCTACTTAGCTAGGTTTTAGTAGTTGATATTTTTATTAGTTTTTAACATTTATGTTTATTCACATGGATTTAAATATACATTATACTTATTATATTTTCATTTAGTAGCATGTGCATTTGTTTACACAATATGACTCAACCTTGGTATTCTCCTTATCTTATTTATTGTATTTTAAATTGGATTTTCCTTAAGGCTTGGTTGTTTTACCTAAAACATGGCCATAGAGACCTTTGATTAGTTGCTTGATAGAATAACACAAGATTTAATTTCTTTTGGTTAGATTTTTGACTTATCCATTTTAGTAATTTATCTTTTGCTTATGTGGAACCTATGAATTTCCTATATTTTTACAACTTAAACTCATTTTCATGATTCACACCTAGTTATTTTGTATCCACTTTTTTCATTGCATCACAACATCGTAATTTTAATTATTTCTAAGGTAACATTTTGATTTGGATTCCCTATGACACATCTCCATTTATTGCACTCACATTTTTGATTGGTAAATAAATTTACCACAAAAAATTAAGACTTTGAGTATTTTGATTAAATCACCACTGGCCATGTTTCTTATTTTTCCACATTGACATAGGTGAAATTAATAATTAGTCAATGTAGAGTTAAAGAACCATGAGGTGATGAGACAATTATTTTTTTACACTTGGAATACTCTTCATCAAGTGTATGTACATAATTGATTATATTTTGGTCTTATATTAGTGTAAGTGGTCATGTTGGATCAGTAAAAATCTTATCAATGCTTCTTTTTGTTTTGAATAGTTCACTTTTGTTGGTTTCCTATTTTCTTACCAAAATAGACATTTAAATTTTTGTAACTAGTTTTGAATGTTTATTGAGATTTTATTATCTTATAATGCATAGAAACAAGTCATAATATTTATAGTATGGTCAAATAAGTTTTTAGAACGTATCTTAGATTAATTATAATTCCTTAACTAATGATTAGTCATGTGAACCTCAAATTAAATTTAAGAGTCTATGATGAGTTATGAGTTCATTATTTGTTTTAACAAAATTAAGGGTACTGGAGTGAAAAATGAAGAATTAGTGGATAATTTACATTTGTATATAGATATTATATAATAAAATAAATAAAAAACTGAAGCTTTTCAATAAAGAAGGAAGAAAACATAGAAAACATGTTACTATTGTTGTTTGGACTATATAAAACATGCATGAAATTAATGAAAGTTTATTCATTCAAGAAATACGATACTATTTCAAGTTAAAAACTATTATATGTGTATGTAAATTCTATAATTATATTATATGTTTAATTTTAATTTATTCCTTTAGTATTTTAGGCTTTAAGAATGTGAGTGGGATTCTTACAGTCCCTTAAAACCTGTAGCTACAATTCAAAAAGAATCACTTTCTTCAAATTTTATGATATTTAAAAGATATAAATTGAATGAGAAGGAATTTATATTGGGGAAAAAATAACTATGCAGTTACGGTTACATGATTATATGCAAAGAACTAAAATTAATCCACCAAGTGTTGTGATGAGATATAAATAGTTGTGATTAATCCTCCAACTGGTGAAAATGAATGTGAAGACTTATAAACATGGATCACAAATTAAGTGATTGAACACTAAATAATTAGTTATGTAAAGATACAAATAATGATTCAAATTAAATAACTAAATCTATTGTAAATCCTTGTTTATCTATTTTCCTAAATTACCCAAGTTAATGTGAAAAAAAGACAAAACATGGTATAATATCCCACATGAATAAGCCTTAAAGGATGTTCATTTCATCAATCCTCTTCATGGTGTAGTGGAATAGGATTACACATGCCATGTATAATCCATAAATATCTTCATGTCCTTCCTAGGATTACACATGCCACCAAGGTGATCTTGATTCCATGGGAAATCCACGATCAAGGAAATTACCTCAAATAACTATGAAGTTACGCAATGAGATGCAAAGAACTAAAATTAATCCACCAAGTCTTGTGATGAGCTATAAATATTTGTTATTAAGCCTCCATGTGGTGAAAATTAATGTGAAGACTTGTGAATAAGGATCATAAATTCAGTGACTAAACATTCAATAATTGGTTATGTAAAGAGACTAATAATGATTCAAATGAAATAATTAAATCTATTACAAATACTTGTGTATTTATTTTCGTAGATCACCCAAGTTAATGTGAAAATAAGATAAAACATGGTATAATATCCCAAATGAATATGCCTTTTAGGATGTTCATTTGATTAATCCTCTTCATGGTGTTTTACATATTTTTATTATTTCTTGTTTCAAATGTGGGTCTCTATTATGGAAAGAATGTGGTGTGTTAGTCATAATCAATGGATACATTTTGGGGGAAGGCACTGCCAAGTTCCTATATCTTAGAACTCTTGGATAAATATTTTCCATTAAGTTTCTTAAATAATCCATGAAGATATCCATGTCCTTCCAAATATTGCACAAGCCACTAAGGTGATCTTGATTCCATGGGGAATCCACAATTAATGAAATTAACTCAAATAACTATGAATTTACATGATGATCTGCAAAGAGCTAAAATTACTCCACTAAGTGTTGTGATGAGATATAAATAGTTGTGATTAGTCCTCCAAGTGGTAAAAATGAATGTAAAGACTTATAAACAAGGATCACAAATTAAGTGATTGAACATTCAATAATTAGTTATGTAAAGAGACAAATAATGATTCAAATGAAATAAATAAATCTATTGTAAATCTTCATTTATCTATTTTCCTAAATTACCAATGTTAATGTGAAAACAAGATAAAATATGGTATAATATCCCACATGAATAAGCCTTAAAGGATGTTCATTTCATCAATCCTCTTCATGGTGTCATGGAATATAATTACACATGCCATGTATAATCCATAAAGATATTCATGTCCTTACTTGGATTACACATGCCACCAAGGTGATCTTTATTCCATGGGAATCCAAGATCAAGGAAATTACAACAAACAACTATGAAGTTATGTGATGAGATGAAAATAACTAAAATTAATCCACCAAGTATTTTGATGAGCTATAAATATTTGTGATTAAGCCTGCAAGTGCTGAAAATGAATGTGAAGACTTATGAATAAGGATCATAAATTCAAGGACTAAAAATTTAATAATTGGTTATGTAAAGAGACTAATAATGATTCAAATGAAATAACTAAATCTATTACAAATCCTTAGGTTTTTGTTTTCCTAGATCACCCAAGTTAATGTTAAAATAAGATAAAACATATTATAATATCCCAAATGAATATGCCTTAAAGGATGTTCATTTGATTAATCATCTTCATGATGTTTTAATTATTTTTATTCTTTTTTTTTCAAATGTGGGTCTCTATTATGGAAAGAATGTGGTGTTTTAGTCATAATAAATGGATACATTTTTGTGGAAGGCATTGCCAAGTTCCTATATCTTAGAGCTCTTGGCTAAATTTCAAATGAAGATGATAAATTATGCAAAAAAATATCATGTTTTCAAAATGAATCTAAATATTCATTTCAATCTTAGCACACAACATACTAGGCATTCAAAATGTAGATAGAGTCATAAATATTTGCATGGTGACTAACTTACCAACTCTTTTAGTTTCTAATAAAACTATATAGTGATCACATGGTTGAAATTATGAATGTTATTATGTGTTATTCAAATATTATCTATGGCAGAGGGGTGGGGGAGGA
Source organism: Torreya grandis (assembly GCA_037957365.1). Taxonomy (NCBI): domain Eukaryota; kingdom Viridiplantae; phylum Streptophyta; class Pinopsida; order Cupressales; family Taxaceae; genus Torreya; species Torreya grandis. The sequence continues at coordinate 4,121,543 of JARHVA010000597.1, read as the reverse complement.
TGATATTTTAGCATTGATATGCTACTAGTTTGGTGAAGTTAGATGAGTTATGATATGTATATGTATAATTTAGTTTTAGTTTTATGGCATTAGATAGTTATGTCATTTTTATTTGTGTAGTCACGTCATTTATTTTTGTGCTTTAGTTATATTGTTGGTTGCTTTACTATGTATTAGTGTCAATGTTGGTTGGTTTTATTTTACATGTTGAACCTCCCCACTTCCATCCCACTTTATCTCCCATCTATGAACTCACCACCCATGACCTTACTAGATCTAACCATTGCATGGTGACTAGTATATGTGTGTGAGATCATTTAGACCCCCTCTCCATGATTCCTATATGGAATCTTATGTTAGTGAATTGATTTGATTATGGATTGAACCTTATGTTACTTGAATTTGTATTATTTATTATTTTTTTATTTTTTGGATTTAGGCATTAATGACCATTGCATTAATGTATTTGGCATGTTTGGTGTCTTAGGGAAGTGGTTGATGGCTAGAGATGGGATTATCTCTCCTCCATATTAAATTTGAATTGATGGAGTTATGGAGATATGGATAGCGGGGATGAGAGGTAGTTGGATGGGTGGTTGGGAGAGTATGAGGGGAAAAACAAGGGCAAAATGGATAAAATTACATGGGGGTTTACATTTTGTTTTGGATGATGGTATTTTAAGCTACGCCCCATATGGAATCTTATGTTAGTGACTTGATTTGATTATGGATTAAACCTTATGTTATTTAAAATTGTATTATTTATTATTTTTGTATTTTTTGGAACTCGGCATTAATGACCACTGTATTAATATATTTTGAATGGTTGGTGTCTTAGGGAAGTGGTTTATAGATGGAGAGGGGATTATCTCTCCTCCACATTGAATGCGATTTAATGGATGTATAGGGAGATTGATAGAGGGGATGAGAGGTAGTTGGATGGGTGGTGGGGAGAGGAGGAGGGAGGAAAATAAGGGGAAAATGGATAATATTACATGGGGCTTTGCATTTTGTTTTAGATGATGGTATTTTGAGCTACATGAAGGAGATAATGAGGGTTTTGGTGGCTTATTCTTCTTTTGACTATGCAAACCTACATAAGGGGACTAGGCTGCATTTTATACCTAAATTCTTTATTAACTCACTCCACACATGTGATTATTTGGGTAAGTTATTATTTTGAAATGTTGAATGTCGGTTATTTATTTTTCAAAATAATATATATTAAATAGGGGATGCTACATACCCATCTAGAAGTTGTGAGATTTTAGGCCGAGTGTCTAGCATCTGGGGGTTTGAAGCTATATCATTTGTTTAAATGGAAATATTACAAGTTATACCCTATCATTTATTTTTTTCAAATAAAATTAAAAGGAAACAATCTAGGCAATTTTTATTTGGTTTATGGGGGTTCTCTGCAATGATTTGAGGTCTATGTCATTCTCTCCCTTTTCATGAACCTTAAGTGTGTGTGTGTGTGTGTGTGTGTGTGTGTCTATATATATATATATATATATATATATATATATATATATATATATATATATATATATATATATACATATATATATATATACATATATATATATATATACATATATATATATATATATACATATATATATATATATATATACATATATATATATATATATATATATATACATATATATATATATACATATATATATATATATATATATATACATATATATATATATATATATATATATATATATATATATATATATATATATATATATATATATATAAACCCCTTGTTTGTGCTAGATATAAATCTGGGTTATGAATTTTTGTAGAATAATTCAACCTAAGGGTTTTTCTTCTTTTATCCTAGCATTAAAACTTAACTATCACACTAATGCATTTTTATAATTTGTTAAATTTGTGTATGCAAATCAAGCCAATATGCCTTGTTATTCTTACTTCAAATGTTTTATTTCTGAGAATAAATGTATCTATTTTATCATACTATGTTTTTCTAAATTGGTTTAAGGCTTACATTTTAATGATTAAAACATATTTTTATTTGATGAGTTATGTATGTTATATGTATATTTTTGATTGGATGTTTTCTTATTCAATTATTAACAAACTTGGTCTACATAAGGGTTATGGGAAAAAACCTTCACAAATTTTTTTAAACTTGTAGTAGATCTTTGACTTTTTACTTGAGCATTTTTTGAGGACTGGTTGTTTTTTGTTAAGTAATTTACCCATGATAATGGATTTAGGGTTTATTATGAGGTTGTGGAACCTCATGATGATCCCATAAAATCATCATATTTATTTTCATTTACTTTCAAATTGATGTACAGTCTTAGATTATTACTTGAAATTAGTGCTGATTATTTTGGAAATGATGATATGGTTGGAAGACAAGGTTGAAAATGTGTTGATTGGTTGTGTGTGTTGGTTATTTTAAACTAAGTGTTTATATGTAGATTGTTAAATTCTACTAGTTATGATTTTACTTTTTCTAATGTTGTCAGTTATTGTCATATTAAATAGTTGTTTGAACCCTATTTTTATTGAAATATTAATCCCTTGACATGACTTAAATAGTTAATCTATAGCTATGGACTTAACTGCATGAAATATGGATTGGTAATCAAGATGTCTAAAGGCTAAGTATATGCTTCAATGATTTCCGAGCATGGTAATAGAGACCATTATGGATTTGGGCTTAGTTCATAAATCCATTTCTATGACTTTTGAACTTGCCTATAATTTATTATCCCCTCTTTCAACTCATAGTGTTGTCATTCACTTAGTTATTTATATCTTATCTTTAGATGATGTGCTTATTGGTCACATTCTTATTTTATGCTTATACTATTATTTTGAGTCATCCAATGTCTTTGGAACCCTAAGTTACTCCGAATCATTTCCTAACCTTGGTTAGTGAACCCATCATCTAGCTGATGGATGGGGTGATAAGGACCACCAATGGTTGGGTTGATAAGATTGGTTGGGAGGCCTTGTTTGACATGATTATATGCTTCTCACACTCCTAAATGATCTTGTGGATATTCATGATGAATTAAATAACAATTTGATATAAGTTATTCATATGTTTATTTAGAATTAATTGTTTTAATGTTTCCATGTTGTATGTATATGAAGTATAGTCGTAAAATAGTTATATTATTGATACTAATTCACCTTTACATTGTAATCATTGTATGTTAATCATTGCCTTTTAATAATGGTTTATGTTATAAGTGGAGCAAAATGATTATGCAATGCTTGGCATATGGTAAGAATATAAAATTCCTTTTATATCTTCTAAATTAAATATTTTTTATGATCTCCTAGTTGCTACCTTCGATATTTAGATTATAATGATTATTGTATTATACATCTAGTACATTACATTGATAACATTTATTATGTTAGTGAAATCTATAGTTGATCTTATTCATGTTTAGAGTAATAATTAGTCTCTTTATGTAGTATATATACTACCTTTATAGCCTCTTGGCATGAGCATTATATTTTTGATAGAATTAATACTTACCTATGCATATATCTTACTTGTCATATGATGTTTTAATGTGCATAAATATGTTACTCTAGATTGTTAAGATGTAAGAAGTTTATATTGGAAATAATGTTCATTAAAATAATTAAATAACCTATTTCATTGAACATACACATATGTCTTTCTCTTACATGATGCTTATCTATCGAGGCAACCTAGGTTTATATGGAAACCTTCTAGTTTTGATTTCAGCATGCATATGAAATAGTAGGAACAATGTACAATCGACTCTTATTGACTTAATATGAAAGAAGCATTGTAAGGAACCATAATGAATGGAATCATCATTGTATTCCTTAGTCCTTGTATAGTTTTATATAAGGCATTTTACTTTATTGGTAAATGGTACTTTTTGATAGATTACATTGTCTTAGTTTTCATTATTCATTACCTTGCTAGAAATACATAGAAATCTAAATTTGTATCTAAATTATGAGTTGTCCAATACTTATCATAAGATTATTTTAACTTATGGAATGAGTTAGCCAACCCATAAAGTGATGGGTAGATTCTTGGAAATATTATAATGAAAGAGAGTAACCATGATTGCCTTGACTTACTAAATAAAATCTATTAGTATTTTAACTTCTTATGATTAATGATTATGTGGATAAGGTAGCTTTGCTTAGTTAAACTTAACTCATTTCTATTAGCTAGAATGATGTGTTACATTACATGAAGGCATGCTCAAAACCATTTTATGTTATTATAGACACTTTTATGGAGTTGTATTGGATTTCAGTTATTTAGTGAATGGCTAGTCATTCTTATTTTAGTGTGATACTTGTGGATAGCATGAATGATACATACTCATATTATGTCAAAAGTCTTATGATGGTCATGTTCTTTTCATATTTACATATGTTGTAATTCATATCACCCATATATGTATCTTTGTTTATTATGATTTGCATTACCTTTAAGTTGGTCTATCATTGGAATGGAATTCTTATTTTAGGAAATGGAAAGAAACTCATTGGTTTAAGGTTCTTGTTAATTATAATGAACATGTGTATGGATATAAATTAACTATGATATAATAATGATTACATTAGTTGACCCATGGATGTAAATTAAATGAGAAATAAGTGAGTTAGTATGGGCTAAGTATTACTCTACCTCAGATACAATGGGTTTGTTGAATAATTTAATGATAGGAATGTAACTTGCCTAAAATAAAAAATTTGTTATATTTACTCCTTTTTAATTATGTATGCATGGACTATTAGTCTGTTAGGAGAGGTGGAGGTAAATCCAAGAACAAACACACCTGTTCTAATTCCACCTGTTAGGATCTTGCTCCTCAGAAAGAGCACAGTATGATTACCAAATATAAGCAATTGAATATGCGGAAATAACCAGAAACACAAGTAACTAGAATTCACCAATAGCACAGAATATGAGAGACAATACACTATCTTGTATTAACACTATACAGAAAAGAATACAACAAAGAGCCGCCACACTCTTTCACCTTACAGAGGATCGCCACACCTCAAGTGTACAGTAATTCTTCTCACACACACTCTCCTACACAAAAATGGTCCCAACAACCAACTCACACACAGAATTGGTGTTCACCTCACCAACCAGTCAGTAATAACCCTGTCGGTACACCAAGCACTCTATAGCACTTCAAGCTGATCTCTCATGAACCTGCAACCTGCAATTCAAAGACCAAACTTACATGTAGATCCCCAATGAGCTTGCAACAACCTGTAACTCACAGATCTTACAACTAGAAGGAACTCTTCCTTTCTATCTCATACTTTAACAATACATGCCAATGGGTCTATAAATAGATACCTAACTCAAACAATAACTTAGACTCTTAATTTAGACAATTGTCCTCGCAGCCCAAGACTCTAATTAGTCTCAACATGCAAACTCTTCGTTCATTTAACTAATTGTCTGTGAAATGAGTAGTTCTGGAACACACAGGCGACCGACGTCGGTCCCTGCTTGTCTAGTTCTATCGACGTCAGCTGACTTCCTGCCGTCACCGGTGGCCTTCTGTACTGGTATCTGCCGACGTCGGTCTTGCTGCCGACGTTGGTGCTCCTGGATCTCAGCAACCATTGTTCCACAGTTTGCAAAGGGTTGAAGCTTTTAGCTGCACAACCTAAAAATCTCCCACTTGGAGATAAATAGCTGCAACCTGTACATGTACCTATACACCGTCTAGTTTGTTCCCTTGGCTATGTATCCATCTTCAAAATCACCCTTGAAGACCAACCACCACAAAATCAGTGGTGTAAAACCTGTCATCCAAATCACCTGCCACATCCACATCTACAACCATGTAGAAATAAACCTGAACCTACATAGCATGTGCACCTACTACTAGTCCTTGTAAGAATCCACTGAACTGCCCTCCAATGGTTCTCTCTCAGATTGGCTCCTAACTTGTGACAACTCCCACTGCTTGGGAAAACTCAGGTTTAGTACATACCATGCACTCAACCTCATTATGTGAATCAAGACACCTGTTCATAAAACTGTCCAACCATCGGCGTGCTAACCGGTTTCACACAATCATCCTGAAACAAAGTCAACACATGACCTTCCATGTCTCTAGAACACACTCATGCCAAAGAATCTTGCTGCTCCCAGATTCTCCATGACAAACACCTGAACTAGTTTTACCTTTAGTTCAACAATACCTGTATATGTAACCCTGCAACAAGCACATCATACAGAAAATAGGATAGTGTAGCTAATACTATACAACCTGGTAAAGAGAAACACAACGAACAAACCTCCATTGCCCTGCAGCTAATACAAGATCATATACCCTGATCTTCCATCTCACGTATCCATTTCTGCTCTTCTTTATCCTTATCATCCATTCGTCTCTCAGTGCTTACTTCCAGCTGGCAACACTACCCAAAAGACCTGTTTGGTTCTTCTCCAAGGAATCACATCCTCATTCATGCCTAGCTCCCACTGTTTCCTGGATCTACCTGTTTTGCTTCTTTAACAACTTCCTGGTTCTATGCCATAAGTGAGCAACAAGTAGTGTAAAGAAGGGAAATGACGAATTTAAGAACTTACTTACACCTTCAGTCCTCCATATGGGTGCTTGAGACTCCATGACAGCTTGCTGTCCACCCAAAATTCGTCTCAGTGACCGATGCCGGTCACATCTCAGTCTACAGCCGACCGATGTCAGTTCCCTGCGACTACCTCCCTGCCGACGTCGGTTTCCCCTGGCCGACGCCGGTCTCTCTCTGCCCTGAGTCATCGACGTCGGGCTGCACATAGCCGACGTCGGTCCCTGTCTGGACACCGACGCTGGTTTTCCTGCCGACGTCGGTCTTTGTGTTTTTCTTGTGAGACCTGACTTTTTCTCGCAAGCTCCTTTTGGATCAAACCCTTGTCCAAATCACCCTTGCTCTGCTCAGAATTCCTCTGCACCTTGTGCTGAACTCTGTCCGTCACTTTCTCCTTGAAAACCAAGGCTTTCCTGTTCTTGTCACTAACATCAGATTCCTCAAGAAACCTCACCTTCTTCTTCTGCATACAGAAACCACGATCCATGCCTTCCAAATCTGAAAGCATACTCTTTGACTCAAGAACCAGCATCTCCTTCTTATCTATGTGACCAAGCCTATTAAGCCACATCTCTGAATCTACAGTTGAAGTAGATAACCTAGAAAGAAAATTAGTAAAACAAGTAGATAGATAAAGCGTACCTACTTTCTTACCTCTAGCTACAACAAGTGTACCCTTGGTAACCTTCCAAGAGTTCGCTGTGAGAGTTACTGTGCAACCCTCTTCACCCAAACTTCTAATAGAAATCAGATTCTGCTTCAAAACTGGGACATGCATGACCTCCTTTAACACCCATGTGTTACCTGTCTGCAGTTTCAGCTTCACTTTGCCTTTGCCAACAATCTGACAAGGCTTACCATCCCCTACACAAATTTCTCCAAAATCTCCCTGGACATACTCATGGAAAAATTCTCTATGTGGGGGATGCATGAAAAGAGGCACCAGAATCTAATACCCAAGATTCTACTTTATCCAAAGAACATACCAGAGCATCCTGTGCAACGTAACCTGCAACATCTGCTTCTTCTTCATGTTCTTCATGCTGATCTATACCCGATCTACAATCTCTCTTTAAGTGCCCTTGCTTTTCACATTTCTAGCAGGTTATTCTGCCATACCTGGACTTGGATCTCTTGCTCATCTTCGACCTTGATCTCCCACACTCTATCTTCTCTCTTGGCCTTCCTCTTCCTTCAACACTCAAAACATCTCCAGATGATTCACCTGTGCTTTTCTTGCGTATCTCTTTGTTCAAGATCACACTCACAACGTCATCCACATTTAAGACTTTTGAAGGAGACACAGTATTAGAAACTGTCGTTACCAAACCTTCCCAACTTTCAGGTAATGAACACAAGACTAAGAGAGCTCTAATTTCATCATCAAATACAATATTGATGGAACTTAACTGGTTTACCAAACCATGGAAATCACTAAGATGGCTATGAACAGATCCACCTTTCAACATTTGTAAATTAAATAAACACTTCATAAGAAATACCTTATTAGAAGCCGAGGGTTTTTCATACAAATTTTCCAAAGATTTCATCAACTCCACCGTTGTCTTACACTGTGATAAGCTGGAAATCACAAATGATTCAAGACTCAATCTAACAGATCCCAGAGCCTTCCGATCAAGAACCTCCCATTCTTCATCTTTCATATCCAAGGGTTTGCTAGCAACCCCACCCAACGGTAAGTACAAATCTTTCTAATACAGATAGTCCTCAATCTGCATCCTCCATAATTGGTAGTTCTTGCCATTAAACTTTTCCATTCGTAGTTGACTGCTTTCTGCCATTGCTCAACTCCCACTCAAATAGAAACCCTGTGAGTAACCTGTAATCAAAACACACTACCCAGATCTACACCAATCTGTAAGTATCCCAACCAAAAGCTCTGATACCACTTGTTAGGAGAGGTGGAGGTAAGTCCAAGAACAAACACACCTGTTCTAATTCCACCTGTTAGGATCTTGCTCCTTAGAAAGAGCACAGTATGATTACCAAATATAAGCAATTGAATATGCGGAAATAACCAGAAACACAAGTAACTAGAATTCACCAATAGCACAGAATATGAGAGACAATACACTATCTTGTATTAACACTATACAAAAAAGAATACAACAAAGAGCCGCCACACTCTTTCACCTTACAGAGGATCACCACACCTCAAGTGTACAGTAATTCTTCTCACACACACTCTCCTACACAAAAACGGTCCCAACAACCAACTCACACACAGAATTGGTGTTCACCTCACCAACCAGTCAATAATAACCCTATCGGTACACCAAGCACTCTATAGCACTTCAAGCTGATCTCTCATGAACCTGCAACCTGCAATTCAAAGACCAAACTTACATGTAGATCCCCAATGAGCTTGCAACAACCTGCAACTCACAGATCTTACAACTAGAAGGAACTCTTCCTTTCTATCTCATACTTTAACAATACATGCCAATGGGTCTATAAATAGATCCCTAACTCAAACAATAACTTAGACTCTTAATTTAGACAATTGTCCTCACAGCCCAATACTCTAACTAGTCTCAACATGCAAAATCTTCATTCACTTAACTAACTATCCGTGAAAAGAGTAGTTTTGGAACACACAGGCGACCGACGTCGGTCCCTGCTTGTCTGGTTCTGCCGATGTCGGCCGACTTCCTGCCGTCGTCGGTGGCCTTCTGCACTGGTATCTGTCGACGTCGGTCTTGCTGCCGACGCCGGTGCTCCTGGATCTCAGCAACCATTGTTCCACAGTTTGCAAAGGTTTGAAGCTTTTAGCTCCACAACCTAACATAGTCAATATTATCTCTTTGCATAAATCCAACTATGGGCTACCACTATATCCTATATGGTAACTATAAAGGTGATCATAATTTGTATCATTACTCATTAATCATATTGTGACATTCATGTTTCATGAATTGAACAATATGGAATTATCGAGGTAGGGAAATATCATAGTCTCTATGACTGTAAGAAGTCTAATTAGTTATATTTCAATTTAATAATGGATGAATTATGAACTATAAAATAAACTACGTAATGGTGTAATAACCTTGAGCTAAATATGAAGTTAATGGCTTCAACTGGTAGCAACAGATCAGTGGCCTATAATACTTTAGTTTTCACTCTTTTCCATGATTATATTCTCTCATAAACAATAATAAATTATGTTGTGTGCTTATGGAATCTTGTATAAATTTTCATGTGTTTTAATAAACTTACTATTTCCTACCCTTATGATTATCATCTTAAACAATTTACCTAATTGTAAAAATAGCATCAGACCTTGTTTCTATTCCATAGACCTATTATAATCGAATGACAACATAGGGTGTGTAAATTTGTCTTTTTTTTATGTAGTCAAGAAGTAAACATTTAACCATCTTAAAATAGAAACGAAACCTACTAAGGGGAGTGAGATACATGTTGAGGGTTAAGGACCCATTAATGGTCCTATAAAAATGAACTAGTGTTTTGTATGGTCCTCAAGAATTATTCATGTACATGTACACTGATACACCCTGAACTCTATAATTTCTTATGATGTAGAGTTTTTCTTTTGAGGAAATTTATTTCATAAGTTCAACAACTCCCTTTAAAATAAAGGGAATTCATAGTCATTTTTCATAGAGATCAAGACACCTAGGTGCACTTAGATCATAGTTTTCAGTACATACACAAAAACTATAGAGTTAAAAATTAGGAAAACACAATGAAAAAAGTAAGACAGATAAGTTTTAGTTTGCATCAAATAGAAAAATGTAGAAGGAAACTAGGATGGCACACAGGACACTAGCATGGTGTTATACTATCCAAGGGACCATGCTACTATCTATTATCCCCAGAAAAAAATAAAAAATAAATTTTATAGAAAAACATAGTAGTTACAATCTAGATTGGCATAGTTTTAGTTACATGTTATTAGATTTGATTAGTTTATGTTCATTATTGCACAAAATCATACTAATTTTGCCCATATTTGGGGCATCATACATGGGATTATCACTCGCATTTTAGTTTTAGATATGTTCAGATAAAAAAATTATAAATCAATCCATAATCCATATGTATAGATATACAATTGGGGGCATGTCCATGGAAAATTATTTTTTTATGCTTGATTTAGCACCAATTGATCAGATCGAATGGAAAAATACATGTCATTATCACAATATTTAATACTTGATTGATGCCTTGTTCAATCTATAGTGGTTGGCATTTCAACATAGTACCTGAGCTACGTACCCAAGTGCTCAAGTGTGCCTTAGCCATTATTCATTTCAAAGTTACCAATTGACCACAGAGACATGATACATAGTTTTAGTTATATTACAAACTTCAATTACATCATACAGTTTTAGTCACGGATGCATCTACTACACATGGGTGGGCAATGATGGATTCATAGCCTACTTGAGTTCTTGAGCTACCTACATAGGAGGGTTAAACAAGAAATCAATCCAATCTAAAGTATTCATAGTGTATGATCCACCAAAAAAGGGTGGGAAATGAGGGATTCATAGCTTATGTAAGTTTTTGAGCCACATATATAGGAGTTTTGGAAAATCTATCAATCTATTCAAAATTATTCATAATGTATAATCCACCGAGTAGGGGTGGCTAATGATGGATTCAAAAATAGATTGAGTTATTGATACACCCACACATGATAATCTGGCATGACATCATCTCAATCCAATTATTCATCATTTGATCACCAGCTACACACACATAGGATGTCACTATGTTTTTTCATTAGTTCATGTACCCATTGAGGTGTATTCATTAATTTCCTCTCTTTCTTATCTCTTTGATCAGTTTTGTCTTTAATTTTAACACTACTTATGTAAGGAATTATTCATACATGTTTCATTTGTAGGACATGCAATGGAGTATGCTTCACAAAATAAAATAAAGTGAGCTATAAAAGTGTAGTGATCATTTAGGATAAAATGCATAGAAGCTTTATTTAAGAAAATTGAAAATAGTAAACAATATTTCACACTATTTTTAGGCACTTATAAATTTATATATATATAATTTTTTAATATTGGGATTGGTAGTCAATAACATTGAAGCATTGGAAATGTTATTTTTGTATAAAATAAAATAGTGGTGATAATTTGTTGGGTTTTTAGCTCATTTCCTCTTTACCTTTATAATCACAAATATATATATCAAAACTTAATGTCATTAACTACATAATTTATCATCCAAAATCATATATTATTTTCATTTTATTTTTAAATTATTTCTATTTTACTGAAATCCCCAATCATTCATTCATTTTAAGCTACTATGTTAATACCCCTAATGGATATAACTTTTCATTACATGTTAGAATTGTTTTTACTATTCTAAAAACTTTGTTCATTTTAATAGTTATAATATTATATTAAATTTATATTTATTTAAATTTTAGTATAGTAATAAATGCATTTAAACTTAGTATAATTAATAGTAACAAGTTATTACTTAAATTTAAATATTTCTTAAATACATATTAAAATTAATTTTATTATTGTAATAAAATGATTTAATTTAATAATTGTATTCTTATCGTATTGATATAAATTTTTATTATTGGTAAAATGATGGGTTTTGAAAGGTAGCATACCTATTTATAGAGATTAGAGTAAAAAAATCAAGATAATAATGAAAACAAAATACAAACTAGAAAAAGGCTAGTTGAAAAACCACATTGGCCAAACTACAACAATACATTACCAAAAATAACACACATGATCAACATAAAATTAGCAAGGCTAGAAACACAAACAATAGTATAACAAATAACTATTGGATTACAAGGTCATAAAGACTCTTCATGACCTCCAATCGTCCTTAAAAATTTGGAGTTGGTTTTCAAAGAACATCGTCTAAGTTATATCAGTTTCCTACCCATGTTTTCTCTTCTTTCCTCTTGTTATTTTAATGGGTCCTTACCAAGGATCCCTATATTTCTTCTTCTTGAATTTTTAATGCAGAGTTTTTATGTGAGAGGCATACTTTTTAATAGTGTATTTTATGATTGATATCACTTGATCAACATTTTATTTGATGGTAAGTGCATCCTTCTCAAATCTCTCTAATTTTTATAAACATTTGTAATGTTGAATATAATCTTACACATATATTAAACAATGTCCCACTGACTAATGTCCTCTTGAGACATTGTTTTGTTATTACGTTTTTCCCTTTTTAGCAACATTTGAATCTCCTTGAAATATTTTTTTATTTATTACTCTCAATGAACAATCCTTTACAAATGTTGATTTTAAATATAATGGAATTTTTAAAATTATAAATACTCTCAAACTAGTTCCTCTTTCATAATATTCTTCTTTCAAGCAATTTTCATCCTCCATGTAGACCTAAAATATGAAGGATGGGTTTCCAATGGAAAGACAAAAATATTTTCACCTAGTTCAATAGGTTTTGGATGCTTGGTCTAAATCTTTTCCTTCCCTTTGTCAAAAAATAGTATATTATCCCTTTGATACCTCAACACTAATTTAGTGGGTTGGATGTTGTCTAAGTAATTACAATATTATGCTTGATTGGTTAATCTAGGTGAGCCAGATAGGCATGCTTCATATGTCTCAAGATTTTTGACTTGGGGTATTTTTATAATAACAACCCTAAGGGACCATTTAATAATATGTCCTCCCCAATTCAAATTATTGATGATAATTTTAACCTCGCCCCTTTAAGGTGACTCTTGAAGAGAAACACAAGACTCAATTTCATTTAAGATAATGAAGGGTTAAACATATTTTAATAACATAAAAATTATGGCTTCGTGTATGGGCATATCAATTTTACTATCTTGAAATTGAAGAACATAATTTGTTTGAACATAAGGATAAATAATGGGATGGTCATTGATTTATTATGTATGAAATGATCAAGAAAATAAAAGAGATAGGAGTGGATTTTTTTAAACCTATCTTCCACTATCATGTATTTAATTATGTTTAAACAAATTTATACACATTAGGTAGGCAAGGAGGTCATAAGGATCCCATCATCTATCTCTCAAATCCTTTTCTTTTCCTTAAATAAAGTTCTGACCTACTAATTTTTACTTCTCCTATTGTTATATATTTTTTTTACTTCAATATGCATTCAAGTATCTATAGAAATGAATTAATCAAAGAGATCAATATAAATCATATTGATAGTTTTGTTCTTTAAGGCCCTAGAAAAATGAATGGATAATCTTATGACATGGAATATTATATAATCAATGTTCTTCCCCTCTTTCGAATGGTCAAAACTATGGAATTTTTCTTAACACCTTTTCTAGATGATGGTTTGACTCTAAGATGGTCCGCTCACATGGTTCCATATGAAAACAAGGATTATTAACACCTCAATTTTTCCCTTGATTGGTTAAAGAGGACAAAATAAGAGTAATTGTGAATTGGATCATGTAAGTAAAGTAATTATAAGATCCCATAAAGCTTGTGGGGGACCATCTATTTTAATTCTATCTCATAAACTCGTAATTATGTCAAACCACATCCTTCCTTACATATAGATATTGTGAAGACTCTTTGCATGAGGATTAATATCAATTAAAACCCTCCCTAATTTGACATTAATTAACTCTTTGATCTTATCGATTCTCATCAAATGAATTATAAGAATTGATATATTCTTTGGAGTATTATGTGTCCCTCTAGATCATGATAGCAATCTACAACATTAATAAAGGCATAAAAATAAAAGGATTAAACTTACGTTATTCATTAAGAATAATATTATTTTGAGGTGGGGGTGCTAGGTAGGGACTTAATGGCGATGGTCCATTTTAGAAGATCAAAAATAGAAACTCTTAAATGGCAAACCAATCTACATCTCTATTACCTTATCTGTATATATGTTTGATGGGGATCCAATCAAAGTATTATAGATGAATTAAAACATTATGAACGAAGTTCAAGATGGTTGATCTTAGGTAGAAATCTATTCTTACATAGTTTTTAATTTTTTGAGAGTCTCATTTTATATCTAAAATTGTAATAGTCATTTTTTTGTCAACTTAGAAGCCTTACATAACCACACTTACTTATGCCACATGGTTAGTCTTGATTTATAAAGGCCCTATATAAAATACTATGAGAACTCTATCATCATATATAACTACACATATAACACCCAATTTACTTATCTTTCCTTTTTATCCTCCATCAAAATTAAGTTTGGCTTAGGATATGGGAGGTCTTCTCCACTTCATTGTAATTAGATCTACCTTTTTTACCTTTGGTAGAATCTGTTATAATGCATAGATCCCAATTGTGGATAGTGGATTCTTTTGATATTTTAACTTTAATAAAATCATAATTGTTAATGGAAGACATATTTTCATTGATAATATTCACCATAGAAGAACTCACACTTAAAGTATTATTATTATTCAAGAATGTTTGGATATTCCTCTCTTTCAATATACCCTAAAATAAATAAGGAATAAAAACCTTCCACAACTTCTTAAGGTAAGGGGAGGAAAAAAGAATTTGGCATTAGATGACAAGATCAAAAAAATAAAATTTATTGTAATCTATTAAATAAAAATAAACAAATAAAATGGTCAAACATATTGAGATAAAACTGATAACATAAAAAAATGAAGTATTGGCTCAAAGTTACATTAATAGAGATGACATCTATTTCAAAGAAGCAAATTTTAATCAAAATATTATCAAAAATAAATAAATTTGTTTTGAACTAAAATCCATAAAAATGGGTCAAATTTAGGATTGAGATCATGGTCCCTGATGGAGAACCAATAAAAACCATTAGTAGAAAGATTAAATTCAACTAGATAACCTGATTTGACTTTGTAAAATCCATCCTCTGACACTAACGAAGTCAATTCAACCTCTTTAAGAAAAATCCAAATACAAATACCATTAATCATCTCATTAAAGGAGTGAAATCCAACCATTTATTTTGGGTTAGAAGAATCCAAATATTTATTTTTTTAAGAATTACTCCCTTCTATAAGTTTCCATTAATTACTCCCTCCTTCTATATGTTTTGATTAATTTCTTAGTTTTTCCCAATTGCTCTTATAAATATAGGATTAATTTTTTTCCCAAAAAAAAGGTACTTAAAGGTTCACTTGAATCCAATCATTGATACAAAACGAAGCCTCTTTTTCATCCCCAATAGTCCATCTTGAGGCTTTCTAAAACAACTTACTACATTTTATGATGTTATAAAAATTAAGACTTCATAGAGGATATTTTTAAATGAGAAAACTATCTACTTTCAATATCCTTATAAATATAATAATATTTAATTTTAATATAAAAATAAATACATTTAACATTTATATAATAATTAGAAATAAAATTTAACTGTGTTAAAAGTATCTATTAAATCTCAAATTTTTAAAGATGGGTTAAAAAATGTTCAAAAGTCTCCATTAAAAATATAAAGTGATTATTAATGGGTAGATTAATTGAACACATTTTTTTATACAATATTTCATTTGTCGACATTAATTTTATATAATTTTTTCCATATTCACATATGCAAACATATTTATATATTTATATTTTATTTATGTATAAATATAAATGATTTGAGGTTCATATTTATCTACATATTCTTTACCATTTGGTCTAAATAAATAGTCTAAAATTATTTATAACTAATAACGTATGTAAAAGTGTTCATATATTATTGCCGTGAAAGACTATGGTGTGCATTTCTTTAACTACATTTACGTCTTTAACTTAAAACTAGATAAAAATAGGAGTCCTTATATATATATATATATATATATATATATATATATATATATATATATATATATATATATATATATATATATATATATATATATTAAATTTGTTCTTAGAATGAAAGGAGCCATTACGAACCTTTCGACATAAACTCAGAGCTTTGATTTTAATATTCTTTAACTAACTTCATACTAATGGAAAACATTATCATTAAAAAGCTACATATTATATGATAATGTAAAAAATAATAAAATATAATAATAGAGATAATTAAACAAATAAAATATATAATATGTATGATAAAATACAAGATTTATGTAGTAAAATATAAGTAAAGGAAATATATATGTGTAAGATATCAAGTTTTATTAATTTTGAGATGAGTGGATTATATGTAAAATTATTGTTGTAGATTATATATGAATTCTACAAAGATAAATATATTTAATTGAAAAAGTGTTGTTGGGATTTTACCTCCTAAAAGTAGAGTGAAAAAATGCCATTAAGACTTTTCTTCTAAAAATAGAAATTAGTGGACTTCATCTTCTTAGAAACAGAGGTTTGATTCCTTAATTTTAAGTTGTGGGAAAGCGTTGTCCAGTAAACTCTATGCAACAACACCCCCATACCCTCTTATCAAAATATGAACTACAAACCACACCCTAAAATTATCTAAAAGTTAACTTTATTATCATATATCTAAAAATCATTTATTATTATATATTTACATTATCTTATACTAAAGAAACAATATATCCTGCAATGAACTTTGTTTACCATAATTAAAATGAACTTAAATTTTTCCTAATATATGACAAGCAATTATGGCAAGTTCATGTGAAACATTAATTTCCAATGTGACCTTATTCATTGGTGATATTTATTTATGATCCTATAGGTTATGACCAATATATGATTTGGTTATTATTTGGTAGATGCATATAAAAATAAAATAAAATTATGGGTTTTCTTTTATTAATTATTAATATTTGATAAAATTTTAAAAATATTAAAGATATTTTTGCTATTTTTTTAAAATGATATATACAAAATTAATAAATTTATTAAAATATGTATGTATTAAATATATTTTTTATTTTTTAAATTTAATTGTGAATAAATTATTATTTAAATAATTTTATAATTTTCTCATAAACATATAACTCAAAACTATTTATTAATCCATAAAATATACTCTTGTAAAGAGTTTACTCAAACAATTTTACAAATGAAAATATTATTCTGAACATGGTAAACCCATCTTCAACTGGTGTGGAATCTAGTCCAAGCACATAGGGGAAGGTCTATGCTGCCATAGTGTTTTCATTGATGTCAATCTAATGTCATTGATTTCTACATACATTTGATGAAGACGCATGGTGTGTTGGGTATGAACTTGTATGCCTGATATGAAGACTCCGCATAGAACACAGTGAGCTACAAAGCTATTAAATTAAGCTCTGAAGATCTACATAAGCAGCTCCAAAGATACTCTATTGAGCTACAACTGTATTCTAATAAATCTCCAAAGATGTCCTAATGAAGCTTTGAAGAAATATCCAACCATGCTCCTAAGATGTGTAGCCACACTCTGAAGATGCCCAACTATACTCTACAGATTAATATAGCAACTCCAAATATATATACTATAAATATATAGATTATTTATCTTTATATATCTTCTTTTAGACATGATTATTCATAGTAATAGTCTAAAATGATCCAATAATGTCTCTCTGTTGAGAAAGAAATTGAAGGCAACCTGATGATTCTTTTGAGGTTGATGTTAAGATTCAGGTTAAGGTAAGCATGTTTTGAAGCACTAATATTTGAATAAAAGGTATATAAGCATAAATTATTGTTTTAAGGTTTGTTATCAAGCTTCAAGTACTTGAGAAGTCTAGTCATGACAGTAGTCATTATATGAAGAAACCTTCTGATAAGGTATGAGCTTGGTGGCCTAGTGAGATGAATGCATATAGGCATAACAGGTTACATGATCCCATTTGATCATGCTTATGAGGGTTTGGATCACTTAAATGAGTCTTAGGTTAAGCATACATAGGTAAGTCCTACAGACCTAGTATACAACTAGATCACCTCTAGACCCTACTTGGCATAATGAAGCAACATGAGTTGTTGATAAGATATATGAAGAATACTTGATAGTGCTTGAATAAGAGAGAGGTTTTATGAATCTATATATGAGGTTTTGAGAGTTTGAATAGTGGTTAGAAGGTCAGCTTCAAGACCTATTATGATTTGTAGGTCAAAGGCTTAAAGAGCAAAGAGAGAGATGGTAGATATATGGGGTATTAGGATTAGTTTCCAAGGAAAGTGAAATTATGCGTACATTGATAGAGGTATGTCATTTTGTTTCAAATATGTTGACCAAGTTTTAGGTCAAAAATTAAAGGTTAAGGCAAGAAAAAGTGTTTTGAGGTCTCTCATGTGCATAGAATGAAGGACATGATAATTATCTCTTTCTTATTATTTACACACTTAGTTTGTGATGCCATGATTGCTCTCATACATCTCCCCTTCCTTGTTAAGTGCCTTAATAGACATCATGCCACATCCCCCCAAGTAGTTTACATAGATTATTCTTAGATTATGCAGTTCATACATATTATTAAATTGTTATATCTGACATGAAAACCTTATGAATGTTGGATCTAACACACATCATATGTTACCAACTTATGATTAATCCAATTTACATTGTGATGTCATGTATACACATTATATGGGTTATCACATAGATATCATATGTTTTTAGACTAATAAATGATGTAGTGTTTTTCTTTTGAGGAAATTTATTTCATAAGTTCAACAACTCCCTTTAAAATAAAGGGAACTCATAGTCATTTTTCATAGAGATCAAGCCACCTGGGTGCACATAGATCATAGTTTTCAGTATATACACAAAAACTATAGAGTTAAAAATTAGGAAAACACAATGAAAAAAGTAAGACAGATAAGTTTTAGTTTGCATCAAATAGAAAAACATAAAAGGAAACTAGGATGGCACAAGACACTGGCATGGTGGTATACTATCGAAGGGACAATGCTACTATCTATTATCCCCCAAAAAAATAAAAAATAAATTTTATAGAAAAACATAGTAGTCACAGTCTAGATTGGCATAGTTTTAGTTACATGTTATTAGATTTGATCAGTTTATGTTCATTATAACACAAAATCATACTAAGTTTGCCCATATTTTGGGCATCATACATGGAATTATCACTCCCATTTTAGTTTTAGATATGTTCAGATAAAAAAAATTATAAATCAATCCATAATCCATATGTATAAATATACAATTGGGGGCATGTGCATGGAAAATTATTTTTTTATGCTTGATTTGGCACCAGTTGATCAAATGGAATGGAAAAATCCATGTCATTATTCACAATATTTAATACTTGACTAATGCCTTGTTTAATCTATAGTGGTTGGCATTTCAACATAGTCCCTGAGCTATGTACCCAAGTGCTCTAGTGTCCCTCAGCCATTGTTCATTTCAATGTTACCAATTGACCATAAAGTGATGCTACATAGTTTTAGTTATATTACAAAATTCAATTACATCATACAGTGTCAGTCATAGATGCATCTACTACACATGGGTGGGCATTGATGGACTCATATCCTACTTGAGTTCTTGAGCTACCTACATAGGAGGGTTAGACAAGAAATCAATCTAATCTAAAGTATTCATAGTGTATGATCCACCAAACAAGGGTGGGAAATGATGGAATCATAACTTATGTAAGCTCTTAAGCCACATACATAAGAGTGTTGGAAAATCTATCAATCTATTCAAAATTATTCATAATGTATAATCCACCAAGCAAGGGCAGCTAATGATGGATTCAAAAATAGATTGAGTTATTGATACACCTATGTATGACAATTACACATGACATCATCTCAATCCAATTATTCACCATTTGATCACAGCTACACACACATATGATGTCACTATGTTTTTGCACTAGTTCATGTACCCAATGAGATGTATTCATTAATTTCGTCTCTTTCTTACCTCTTTGATCAGTTTTGTCTTTAATTTTAACACTACTTAAGTAAGGAAATATTCATACATGTTTAATTTGTAAGACATGCAATGGAGTATGCTTCACAAACATAGATCCAAATTCAAAGGATTTGCCTCATAGGGAAGCCCATTTACACTTATTTTTCCTTTATCCTAGTCATTTTACTTTGTTGCATTTATAGAATAATGGGGGGGGGGGGGGGTGAATGTAGTCATATAAAATGTCACTTGATCGATATGGTTGTCATTCAAGATCACCCATCCCTAGCTTAACCCTAGACATATCTTAGAGCCCCTTTTGACCCTTTTCCATCTTTTGTGTGGGTATTACACAACCCTATACATCCCAAACATAGTCTTAGACCTTCTCCTGGGAATCCAAGCCTCTAATGTCCCAGGTTCTACCACCAAGACACTAGTGTGGTCCTTTGGACATTAGCACACCATGATAGTGTCCATTAACTTATATTAACTCCAATGGATATATTTTTTGTTCTTAAGACACCTATGGTCAGTATATACCTATTTCATACTCTTTAGATGCACCATATAAATATAAATACATGAGTTTTATCCCTTTTCCAACTAGATGGAAATCAAATGCAAAGACACAAAACAAGCTCAAAATAAATTATGCATTATCAACATCATTGATCCCTACTCTTAATTAATTTTACATATAGTCATCTACAATCATCGTAAGCTCAAAATTCATACAGTTCTAGTCCTAAGCCTTAATCAAAGAACTCAATATGGCACTCATGTTGGCATCACCTACACTTGCACTAGCACTTAGATTAGGATATTTACATCAAGGTCAATCTGCTCTCGAGGTAGTGGTATGTAGGAAACTCTTAACATAGTAGGCTATTGAGGACATCCATCCTATCCTAATAACATCATATATTTTCTAATTATGCTCCTCAAATACCCTAACAACATGGATATCTATATTGTATATACAAAAATAAATACAAAACATGTCACAGCTAGTGAAGCAAGTTTTATTTACATAAGAATAGTCTTATCAGACTCAAACATAATCGCTCCTAAAAGTTAACATCATCTCCTTCATAAGGACACTAGCGTAGAATAGAGGACACTAGCATAGTGTGATACTATCCAGGGAATGTTTCTACTATCCAAGAGTGATTCTAACACTTGGATCCTATTTATGACACCCTGATCAACTCTTATGCCAGATTCAAGCCTCTAAATCATCTATCTCAGTAAGTTTCCAGTTAAGTATTTATTTTTTTCATTCATTATTATTTTTGAAAATATCAAATTAGGTCAATTCTTACATAAATTAATGCCTATATTTATTACATATTTATACCCTAATTTATTATACTCAGACCTTTAACAACCTAGGATTGACATACACTAAGTCCTAAAAAGTTAAAATAACCACTTAATTAATCTAGAGTGTAAACACACAGCTTTAACATTGATCAACATAATTTTTGGATTATGTAAACTGAGCTATAAAAGTGTAGTGATTATGTAGGATAAAATGCATAGAAGATTCATTTAAGGAAATTGAGAATAGTAAACAATATTTCACACTAGTTTTAGGCATTTATAAATTTGTATACATTTAATTTTTTAATATTGGGATTGGTAGTCAATAGCGTTGAAGCATTGGAAATGTTATTTTGGTATAAAATAAAATAGTGGTGATTTTTTTGGAGTGTTAGTTAATATTCCTAAATGAAATATTGAATTTGAAATCCAAGGTGGAATGGCATTGTTCATGTTATAATAGAGATATTTCAAATCATGTGACTAACACTAGGGGTGATGGTATGTAGGCAATATAAAAGTTTCAATGTGCATTTCATTGTCATTTATTACCACTATACTATAATGTGGTGCCATAATTATCAAGGCATAAAAAATTCTATATGTCTTTATTTATACTCATGTATGGTGAATGCAGAGAAATTAGCATAGAGAATCAATGTAGTAAATGTGGCACATACCATTTTTATTAGAAATGGAAAATATTACTAATCATGACTTTTAAAATATATTCATAATATAGCTATAAATGTAATTAATAGATATAGGTTAATGTCATCATCATTTCAAGAGATACTAAACAATATTAGAGGAAGCTACAAATCATAATTGTTGATTGTAAATGTTAAATTTGATTAATAAATGCACTGAACATATGTCATTTTTTAAAAATATAAAAAAATATGTATAAAAATAATGTTAAAAATCTTTATGGTTTTACAATCAATTTAATATAATAATGAATAAATAGTTTTTTAGAATTATTATATTGATAAATATGAAATATTCCATAATAGCATGTGAAGGTTTATTATTTAATATTTATGTTCTAAACTTTAAAATTGTAAAAATAATATGTCTTACCAAATTCTTTTATCTTGTAGAATAAAAAACCTATTTGTTCAAGTGAATCCTATAATACCAACCTTAACAATGACTAATAATTGGCTTATTTGGTATCATTTTTGAATGGTACATACCACATTTACCAATAGGAAACCCTTGGGATGGAAAAACATTCTAACAATAAAAATTTTATAATATATCAGATGTTGTGAGTTTATTATTGTAAGTGGCCCAATCAATAATTTACTTTAATTTGAGTTGTTTTTGTATAAATATAAATCACCATATTTTAATTTTCAGTAATTTTAAAATTTATTTATATTTCATAATTTGTTGGGTCTCTCTCAATTCCTCTTTACCTTTATAATCATATATATATATATATATATATATATATATATATATATATATATATATATATATATAAACTTAATGTCATTAACTACATATTGTATCATCCAAAATCATATATTATTTTCATTTTATTTTGAAATTATTTCTATTTTACTGAAATCCCCATTCATTCATTCGTTTTATGCTACTATGTTAATACCCCTAATGGATATACCTTTTCATTACATGTTAGAAATTTTTTTACTATTCTAAAAACTTTGTTCATTTTAATAGTTATAATATTATCTTAAATTTATAGTTATTTAAATTTTAGCATAATAAAAAATGCATTTAAACTTAGTATAACTAATAGGAACAAGTTATTACTTAAATTTAAATATTTCTCAAATACATATTAAAATTAATTTTATTATTGTAATAAAATTATTTATTTTAATAATTGTATTCTTATTGTATTGATATAAATTTTTATTATTGGTAAAATGATGGGTTTTGAAAGGTAGCATACCTATTTATAGAGATTAGAGTAAAAAAAACATGATAATAATGAAAAACAAATACAAATTAGAAAAAGGCTAGTTGAAAAACCACGTTGGCCAAACTACAACAAGACATTAGCAAAAATACCACACATGATTAACATAAAATTAGCAAGGCTAGAAACACAAACAATAGTATAACAAATAACTATTGGATTACAAGGTCATAAAAACTCTTCATGACCTCCAATCGTCCTTAAAAATGTGGAGTTGGTTTTCAAAGAATATCATCTAAGTTATATCAATTTCCTACCCATGTTTTCTTTTCTTTACTCTTGTTATTTTAATGGGTCCTTACCAAGGATCCTTATATTTCCTCTTCTTGAATTTTTAATGTAAAGTGTTTATCTGAGAAGCATACTTTTTAATAGTGTATTTGATGATTGATATCACTTGATCAACATTTCATTTGATGGTAAGTGCATCCTTCTCAAATCTCTCTCATTTTTATAAACTTTGGTAATGTCAAATATAATCTTATACATATATTAAACAATGTCCCACTGACCAATGTCCTCTTGAGACATTGTTTTGTTATTACGTTTCTCCCTTTCTAGCTATATTTGAATCTCCTTGAACTATTTTTTTATTTATTACTCTCAATGAACAATCCTTTTAAAATGTTGATTTTAAATATAAGGGCATTTTTAAAATTATAAATACTCTCAGACTAGTCTTCCTCTTTCATAATATTCTTATTTCAAGAAATTGGCATCCTCTATGTAGAGCTAAAATATGAAGGATGGGTTTCCAATGGAGGGACAAAAATATTTTCACCTACTTCAATAGGTTTTGGATGCTTAGTCTTAACCTTTTCCTTCCCTTTGTCAAAAAATAGTATATTGTCCCTTTGATACCTCAACACCAATTTAGTGGGTTGGATTTTGTCTAAGTAATTACAATATTATGCTTGATTGGTTAATCTAGGTGAGCTAGATAGGCATGCTTCATATGTCTCAAGATTTTTGACTTGGGGTATTTTTATAGTAACAACACTAAGGGACAAATTAATAATAGGTCCTCCCCACTTCAAATTATTGATGATAATTTTAACCTACCCCCTTTCAGGTGATTCTTGAAGAGAAACACAAGACTCAATTTCATTTACGATAATGAAGGGTTCAACATATTTTAATAACATAAAAATTTTGGCTTCGTGTATCGGCATATCGATTTTACTATCTTGAAATTGAAGAACATAATTTTTTTGGACATAAGGATAAATAATGAGATGGTCATTGATTTATTATATATGAAACGATCAAGAAAATAAAAGTGATAGGAGTGGAATTTTATAAACATATCTTCCACTATCATGTATTTAATTATATGTAAATAAACATAAACCCATTAGGTAGGCAAGGAGGTCATATGGATCCCATCATCTATATCTCAAATCCTTTTCTTTTCCTTAAATAAAGTACTGACCTATTAATTTTTACTTCTCCTATTGTTATAGATTTTTTTAACATCAGTATGCATTCAAATATCTATAGAAATGAATTAATTAAAGAGATTAATATAAATCATATTGATAGTTTTTCTCTTCAAAGCCCTACAAAAATGAATGGATAATCTTATGACATGGAATATTATATAATCAATTTTCTTCCCCTCTTTCAAATGGTCAAAACTATGGATTTTTTCTTAACACCTTTTCTAGATGATGGTTTGACTCTAAAATGGTCCCCTCACATGGTTCCTTATGAAACCAAGGGATTATTAACACCTTAAATTTTCCCTCGATTGGTTAAAGAAGACAAAATATGAGTAATTGTGAATTGGATCATGTAAGTAAAGTGATTATAAGATCCCATAAAGCATGTGGGGGACCATGTATTTTAATTATATCTCATAAACTCGTAATTATGTCAAACCACAGTTGTCCTTACATATAGAGTGTGAAGACTCTTTGCATGAGGATTAATATCAATTAAAATCCTCCCTCATTTGACATTAATTAACTCTTTGATTTTATCGATTCTCATCAAATGAATTATAAGAATTGATATATTCTTTGGATTATTATGTGTCCCTCTAGATCATGATAATAATCTACAACATTAATAAAGGCATAAAAATAAAAGGATTAAACTTACCTTATTCATTAAGAATAATATTATTTTGACATGGTGGGGCTGGGTAGGGACTCAATGGTGATGGGCCATTGTAGAAGATCAAAAATAGAAAATCTTAAATGGCAAACCAATCTACATCTCTATTACCTTATCTGTATATATGTTTGATGGGGATCTCATCAAAGTACTATAGATGAATTAAAGCATTATGATCTAGGTTCAAGATGGTTAATCTTAGGTATAAATCTATTCTTACATAGTTTTTAATTTTGAGAGTCCCATTTTATATCTAAGACTGTAATAGTCATTTTTTGGCAACTTAGAAGCCTCACATAACCACACTTGCTTATGCAACATGGCTAGTCTTGATTTATGAAGGCCCTATATAAAATACTATGAGAACTCTATCATCATATATAACTACACATTTAAGACCCAGTTTACCTATCTTTCCTTTTTATGCTCCATCAAAATTAAGTTTGGCCTAGGATATGGGTGGTCTTCTCCACTTCATTGTAATTAGATTTACCTTTTTTACCTTTGGTAGAATCTATTATAATACATAGATCCCAATTGTGGATAGTGGATTCTTTCGATATTTTTACTTTAATAAAATCATGATTGTTAATGGAAGACATATTTTTATTGATAGTTTTCACCATAAAAGAACCCACACTTAGAGTGTTGTTGTTGTTGTTGTTGTTGTTGTTGTTGTTGTTGTTGTTGTTATTATTATTATTATTATTATTATTATTATTATTATTATTATTATTATTATTATTATTATTATTATTAATAAAGTGGTTAGATATCGCTGTCATAATGTAGGACACATTACAAGATTCTCTCCTAATATATTAGAAAATAATCAAGTCAAAATAGTAATTTTGAAGCCCCTAGAGTGAAAAAAAGAAGGCAAATGAATGTATGGAAACCAAAGGTAGTAAAGATAAATCATGATCAGTCTAAGAGATCAGTTGGACTTCTTTATATGATAGATCATACCTTAGGTGTGAAATTAAGTTATGAATGTCTATTATCATCTCACATTGATGAAAAAAAAATTGATGATGAGATGAAGCCTATAGTGCCAATCAAGCCCAAAAGGATATTGAAGAAAATTTAATCTTTTGAGAGTATGGAGATCTAGGAATCTCCTGAACTATTGTTGTTTTAGTACCCTATGTAAATCGCTGACTCCATTAAGCATCATGGAGACACTCATCAATAAGTGGAAGCATGGTGGATACTTGTTGAGCTTTGATAGGTGTTTTACGTTATGAAGACATGTCAAAGATTGTTGAGTCTAAGATGTAAGTGTAATATTTTGGCATATTAAGAGGTAAGTATTGGTACCAAGGTTCTTGAATTATTTTGAATATGGTATGTGTGTACTATTGATTCATATGGTGAGAAAGTTGAGAAGACAAAGAGGGAGCATGGTTATGTAGTTCTATATGATCCTTCTTTATTGACTTAATGCATTTATTGATATATGCTTGGTTTAAAGGAGGGCTTGGTAGCTCTGAGTTATTTTTGAAGAGATTGGTTTCCTTTGTTATCTATATAGATGTCTATATTCTTAGTATGCCTTGGTCATGTGAGGTAAAGGTGATCAAGCAAGATATAAGTCTGGCAGATAGTGAACTAGGTGTTTTTATAGTCCTAATAAACACTCAACTATCAAAAGAAGGGTTATCGTGATGTATATAGATTATATATGGCTTATGAAGCTCAAAAAATATCATATGAGACTATTTTCATAGTGTATGAATGAATAATGATAGTTTGAGTGATATCTTTAGGTGAGATTGTTAAAAATTATCTTCTCAAATTATTGATCAAAATTGATATCAAAGAGAATATTACATAAGGTGGATATCAAAAGTGAGTTAATACAATTTGTAGAGTATAGTTTGTAGTGATTAGATACATGAAATATTTGTCATGAGTGAGCTCAATCATGAAATAAGTTTATGTGAATGGTTTCCATGAGTGGTTGCCATAGCTTTTGAATATTTTTTGCCATCTAGTGTCTTTAAGAGGGAGTATATGTTCAGAGGGATAAAGAAATATTTCATAAGGTGTCTATAATAACTGAAGAGATTGAGGTGAGTACTTGGTTATCATTTCATTGTGTGGTTTCTTAAAATTTGATTCAAAAAATTAAAAAAGTTGTTTAAGGAAGACCCTTTTTCATTAATGTTAAAGAGGGAAAAAGATAAATTTGAGGGAGAAGATATTGATCAAAATGTAGCATGTTTTTTAATCAATGGCAAAGGGGGGATTATTGGCATAGTGTTTTAATTGATGTAAATCTAATGTCATTGATGTCTAGATGCATCTGGTGAAGATGCATGGTGTGTGGGGTATGATCTTGTATGCATGATATGAAGACTAGGCATAGAACATAGCAAGCTATGAAGATCCTTAGTCAAGATCAAAATATCTCTATAAATATATATAAATATGTTTTTTCAAGATATGGATATGTGCTATTCAAGTTCCAAAGATCTGCCGAGTAGCTTCAAAGATGTTTTGTTGAAGCTCCAAATAAATGTCCAACCATGCTCCTAAGATGTCTAGTTGTACTTTGAAGATGCCCAATGATACTCTATAGATTAATATAAAAACTCCAAAGATATATAATGTAGATATATATATTTTATCTCTTTAGATATATTATTCTAGACATTACTATTCATAGTAATAGTCTATAACTATCCAATAATGTATCTCTATTGAGAGAGAATTTGAAGGCAACCTAATGATTCTTCTAAGGATGATGTCAAGTTTCAAGTCAAGGTAAGCATGTTTTGAAGTACTAGTATTTTATTACAAGGTGTATAATCACCAAGGAGTGTTTAAATGTAAACTATCAAGCTTCAAGTGATGGAGAAGTCCAGTCATGACACTGGTCATTGCATGAAAAAACCTTGTGAGAAGGTATGAGCTTGGCGGCCTAGTGAATTGACTCAACACAGGAATAATAGGTTGTATGAGGTTTTTTTATCATGCTTATGAGGCTTTGGATCACTCAAGTGAGTCTCAAGGTGATACCTATGGACCTAGTATGCAACTAGAACTAGTATGAAACTAGACCACCTTAAGACCCTGCTTGGCCTAATGAAGAAACATGATTTGTTGATAAGATATATGAATAATACTTAACAATGTTTAAGCATGATATAGGTTGTTTTATTTTATAAATGAGGTGATAATATATTATACAATGGTTATAATGTTAGTTTCAATACCTATTGTGACTTCCAGGTCAAAGGCTTAGAGGGAAAAGAGAGAGATGGTGGCTAGATGGGGTATCAGGATCAATTTCGAAGGAAATTGATCCTATGTTTGACTTGATAGAGTAATTTCATGTTGTTTCAAGTATGTTGACCAAATTTCAAGTCAAAATTTTAAGGTTAAGGCAAAAAAAAGTATTTTGAGGTCTCTAGTGTGCACAGAATGAAGGGTTCTTAACTTGAGAAAAAAATTCAAGTGTTCATTGGCATGTGTAACCTTTGCATGAGAACCTAATATATTCATGGTATATGGAGAATGGTCCTATTTCAAATTTACAATCATTTATTTATGGTATATGGATCTAAGCTTTATGAATGATCGTTAAGATAATGAGATGGTTTAAACCCTCGAAGAACACTAAAAGTGACTTGATGTGAAATAACTTGTTGTAAAGTCATTATAATAGATTGGTTTGACTATTTTATATATTTTATCATGAATTTAACTCTCTCAGGCATCTCTAGGTGTGATTTGTTTGTTAGGAGAGTGAGTGGCCCCTACACGAAAGGCCTTGATTATTAGAAATTTTTTATAGTAGGTAGAGGTGTCCAAGTCAAATTTTCTAATTAAATGAATTTTGAAGCTTGATAATTTTATATTATGTACATGTTGGTTTATAATCAGGTTATATCCCTTAGGGATGCTAAACTAGTCATACAAGTTGAATAGTCACTAATAGACCTAGTGATGCAAATAGTGAGAAAATCAGGCAAAAGTGAGAAGTTGATTAGAGATGGATCCAAATTCATTGAGATGTTTCTCAAGACCTATAATAAATTCTCATTTTTTATATATGTTTTTAAGGTCAATGGTAATGATGAAAATATTTCTCATAAGTTGACCTATCTAGTGAAGACGAGACAGTGAAGGTGCAAGGTTGTGAGATCGATATGCAAGACCAATATTGCCATCTAACCATATTATATACTATATAGTCATGATATAATTATCATATAATATCATAAGCATGCATCAAGACATTTTTAATGTGTCTACATAGGTGTTGAAATTCAAAATCACCATGACTAGTCTTCAAGGCAAACTAGCAGTTTTGGGTAAGCATGTTGTAATGATGAGTTTGAGACTCTATGCCATCAATTGATAAATATAATGCACATAATTATTTTTTTTAAGACTTAAATTAACTATCCATGCTTTGAATAATCTTGAAAGTTAGTATACGATGTTGAAATGTTGAAGCCAAAATGGCTTGTCTAGTTGTGTAAGGATTGTCAGAGAGAAGGTCAAAAAATTGGTCTGAAACACCAATAGTTTCCACTATAAGTTTTGATATATATATATATATATATATATATATATATATTAGATTTTGTTATGAGTATATTTTAGGATGATATAAATTAATTTTAAGTCTCTTAAATTTATTCTATAATTATTTTAGGTCATTGTTTCCATGATTGTGTTTTGAGGCTTGTTAGTAGTTCTGAGTGGGATACTTGCAGAGAAGGGCTTGAGTACTTTTGCATTGAGTTATGAAGTATAATGAACATAGTGATGATATTTAGGTAATGAGTCTCTTGTATATATGATTTTTTTCCATGATTTTTTGGAAATTTTATGTTTTTACTTTGGATGTTTAAAAAAAACTTTCTGAGTATGGATAGGCCTTATATGAACAATACTAATGATGTGCTCAAGTAGTGGCTTGAGGTAAAAAGTGTTATGAATCATAGATAATCCTAGAAAGTATATATGGGAGTGGAATATTATTTGTTCCTATTGTGTGAGGCGTTTGAATATTCTCCAAGAAAATCAAAGGGTAATGTGTGCTAAGTAGGCCTAATGGAATTAGGTCTCCATGATATCTAAAGGAGAGATAAGGCCTAATTGAAATAGGTAAAACCTAAAGGGATTAAAATAAAATTCAATCCATATCTATGACATGTATTAATATATATTTAATGGCCAACATAAAAATATAATAACATTTGTCCAACTAAGAAGGATATGATCAAGTGACTTGTATAAATACCAGATAATTTTAGGCCTATTTTAAGATGTGGTGAGTATGAAGAGAGTAAGTGAATAATATAACACTTGGTAAGTATAATAAGGTCTTATATACCATCATAGGAGTACATAGGATTAGTGATGAATATTTAAAATAGGTTCAGCATATGAGGATCAAAGTCATATGACCTAATCAAGTCAAGAAGAGCGATAGTTGAGCGAAGAAGGCTAGAAGCCAATTTGAGAGGGATAGAATTGTGCAAAGATCTGAGTAAAAAGATCATCATTTGTTGTATGATCAACAAGGTATTTTTAAGGTGATAAAGTGTTTTAGGTGGCTAATTTGGTGCTAAGTTGTCTAGGGGTTGGTGCCTCCTTGCAAGTTGGATCTTGCTAAATCCTAGATGATTTGGTGCTTAACTAGTTGGGGTTGGTGCTCCATGTGAAGTGGTTACTTAACTAAAGTTGGTATTTGTCTTATATGACTATATTCCATTTGAATCATGAGTGGTTTTTCCACCCCTTGAGTGTTTCCCACATATATACTTTGTTCATGTGTTTCATGCTCTTGTGGATTGGTGCTTCTGCTTACTAATATGTACATGCTTGTTTAAATGATCTATGATTGCTTAAGTAAGATTGTTAAAGAATGTTTTTGAAGGCTAATTCACCCACCCTCTTAGTCATTTATATTACAACATCCTACATCTCCCTCATCCCTTGGGATGCCTGTAAGAAGAATAAGTCCCAGACACATTTGGAGGTTCTGGTCTTCGAGATAAGAAGCAAAGAAAATATCCACAAGAATGACTCGCAAGAGGAGTACAAACAAAACAATGAAAAGAACAAATTAGAAGTTATAATATTGGTACAGAATACCCTAGGTATCCAAAAAAAACCCCAAATAAAGCACACTAGAATTGATGACACCTAAGAGGAATAAAAAAGAGCAGAAGACCAAAGCAACAATTAGGATGAACAAAAAATACTAGCAAAAGTGAGGCTTTCAAAGTAGATTTTGAAAATAAAAAATGCATCCTCAGGGATGTATCCCAACAGATACTTATCCACTTAAATCACCAATCCAATCAACCACCACACAAATCATAGCCACTGCATGAGCTAAAATGTCAAAAAGCAACAAAATTCAAAAAAGAAGAACAAAGAGAAATAGTGAAAAACTAAAGGTGTAGACAAAATTGAAACTAAAATTCAAAAAAGGTCAACCTTTGGAATGCAGCCAAACATTCCACCAGGGCTAACAAACCCATCTACTAGTACACCCAAGATCGAGTCCTTATCCTCCAAAGGAAAAATAATAGAAAAAACCTTCAACAAATTCCAAAAATAGGGGAATCGAAATCACTCACCTCACATAAGACTGGAAAAGATTAGACATCAACATCCTTGATAGATAAAGTATTAATACCTAACAATCAACATTTCCACCCAGGAAAAAATTGAAACAAGGATCTAGAATCCAATGACACTTGGCACCCACTTCAAAAACTAGCTCAACAGACCAAAGCATCTAAAATAGAGCATGAAACCCCTGATCAAACAAAGTTAACTAATTATATTACTCCATCCAAAAGAGCATTGAACTTCTAACACATTTTGTATCCTACATCCTAGGACTCTAGCTTCAAGTTTACAAGACCCCATTTCAAACACTTCTTTGCTCTTTTCCACCTCTTTTCTTCTTTTTTATTTTGGAACATTCCAAGACCAAGTCTCCTTAAATCCCCTTGTCGCCTCTACAATACCTTGAGGGGAATTGGGACCCATATGACAATTAACAACAACTTTATCCACTTGTTTCATTTGGAGAGAGAAACCCTAAGTGGTGATTAAATCAAGATCTAAGGAAAAAATGGAATTGAAAAAACCATTATTGAAAGACCAGCCAAGACATAGGGGAACTTTCCTTCTTTAAGTAGCTTCTCACTAATGGGCATGCCCTGTAACTGAGATGACTTGGCAAATTTAGAAGTAAGTTTTGAAGGAACAAAGGCTTTTATTTATCCCTGATGGACTATGTCCTTCCAAGCCTCAATCTGTGGAGACCCCTAATAATCCCAATTGGTATTATCTCTTATCTTACAGTCTTGATCCTTGTTCGAATTCTCAATATTAGAGAGGGTCCCCTTCTACTTACCTACCTCATTAGAAAAATTGTTTCCAAGGAGGTAGGGCTTTGATAGGGCTTCAGACAGGTCATAAATCCTACCAAAATCATCCTCTTGTTCATAGCAGATGGCTTATTTCCATTTGCCTTATTTATAATTCAATGTAAT
This sequence comes from Torreya grandis, assembly GCA_037957365.1. Taxonomy (NCBI): domain Eukaryota; kingdom Viridiplantae; phylum Streptophyta; class Pinopsida; order Cupressales; family Taxaceae; genus Torreya; species Torreya grandis. Next base: position 4,088,174 of record JARHVA010000597.1, on the reverse strand, counting down.
GGTTCTCTGTAATGGCTTCCTTATGTGAACAAAAACCTTGATTCTCATAAAAACAAGATGTCCCATGGATTTGGTGGTAGGATTCATTTCAATGGGCTGCCCTATAGCTTTGGCCACACTGAAAATCACTTCATCATTTTACATATCTAGGGAAAGTTTAGGGAAGTAAACCCACATTGGTCGTTCGTCCATGAAATCCTTATCTAAGTCCAAACCTAGTCTCCATCTGCAGAGAGAAAGGAAGGACTTCCCCATGAACCAAGGACCTTTTAGTAGCACTCTTGATCAATCTTCCCTATTTGAAAAGGAAATTTGAAAATAGTTCTCTGAAGGAGTCAATATTCGCCCTGAAGTTACAAAATCTTGTAACTAGAGAGAATTGAAATGAAGTATCAGTCTTCTCTACCAATTTATTTGGAATGAGCAAGCAAACCCCATCCTAATCATTAGAGGTGAGAAGAACATTGATGTTGCTCTCAGATCTTTCATACACCACAACCTTTCGTATGAGCACCTCCATCTCCATCTCCATCTCCCATGATATGTTATTACATGCTTACAAATGAAAATATTGTTACTACCACCTTCTATATCAATAATCCCTTATATTGAATGTATGGAGCTTGATATAATTTATGATATAAATTGTAATGAAACCCTAACATCATAATTTA